>APFE030714770.1:0-83387 GCA_000404065.3 Pinus taeda
AGGAAATAGTTAAGTTCAACTTGGTCTAGTATAGAGTTAGGTATAGAGTTAGGTAAAGTGTGTTTCTTTACCGTTGAACATTTTGTAACTTACAATCCGACGGTCACGATATGTAGTGATCCGATGGTTCATTCTCTCCTCGGTATTACCGACACTTGATCCGTGGCTTGACACCCGATTGGTCCATGAATTCTATTTAAAGCGCATGGAGGGTCATTTGTAGGTTAACCATTCACGAGAGAAGCTTATGTAAATTTTCATTATTTTATTAATAAATTGCCTGAAGTGGCCGCCTTGGCTCAGGCCGTGGACTGTTTCCCTATTTGAGGGTTTTAACCACGTCAAAATACTGGTGTATTGATCTATGATCTGTTTGTGAGCGGTGTCCTTTGGTGTTCTATCTGAGGAACTTACACTGTAAATTCCTACACTGGTGATCTGCTTTATGCCTTTGCTGTCGATTGTCAACCTGTTCACTTCTCCTTGCTGCATCTAGATAACTTTTGGAGGTGGATGGCTTCTGTGCTTGAGATGCTTCTTTAGAATATCCAAGACCTGTCTTGATTAGAGGAGAATGCCGCACTTTGATAATCTCATTTAAAGTTTCAGATCCTTTAGCAAATCTAAGATTAAGAGTTTTTGTTTTCTCAATATCTTTTCTAAGTCCCACAATTTCACATTCTAACTTTTTGATTGTGTTTTTCCCTTTCAGCAAGTTGGAATTTTAGAGTATCTATGATCATACTCTTTTCTTCTAAAAAGATTTTAAGCTTAGAATTTTCTTCATAGAGATCATCTTCATCTATAGTATCCAAGAAATCATCATCTTCAAAAGCCATCAAAATTCTATAATCATTACATTGTTCATATTCATCACTAATTGAAAATCCATCACTGTCTTCATGTGTATAATAGCTTTTCTTACTTACATTATGTTTTCTGTTCCATCTAACTGGTTCCTTACCTTTGTCAAGCTTATGAGGACACTTGGCTACATAGTGACCGACTCTTCCACAAGCAAAACATTTGAAAGGTAGCTTACCTCTAAATCTTCCAGAACCCCGTTGAAGGTTCTTGACAAAGTTTGATTCTTCCTCTCCTTCTGACATATGTCCTGACTCATTGTAATCTCCTTTTCCTGAAGCTTTGAATGTGGCTTCTCTCTTATCTGATGGTCCCCCTTTTCTCATTTCCAAAGTAGTTAGGATTTTGTGCAACTGTGACGTGATAATGTTCTGTAGATTCTACTTTTCTTCTATGGCAGAAAATTTTGATTCAAACTTTGAAGACAAAGATCTTAGAACCTTTTCAACCAAAGTAACTTCTTTGATCTCTTCACCCAAGTTTTTCATACAATTAACAATCTCATCTATACGTAAGAAATAATTAGCCACACTTTCATCATTGTGCATTCTGAGATTTTCATATTGAATTTTGAGAGATTGTAGTTTTGCACGTTTTACCTCATCGTCTCCTTCATAGCTTAGAACGATCTTGTCCCATATTTATTTTTCGGTTTTGAGCTGCATAACCTTGACAAATTCTGATTGAGATAAACTCGCTAATAGAGTATTGACAGCCTTTGCATTTGTTTGATACTGCTTCTTACCAATTGTATCTATAGTAGTTGCTGATGGAAATGTGTATCCTGCTTCCACGATATCCCAAACTTCTATACCAATAGATTGAAGATAGGCTGTGATTCTTACCTTCCAATAGACGAAGTTGCTCCCATCAAAGATTGGTGACCTGATAGATGCCTCTTTTTCGTAGTTGCTCATGATGATAGATCTTCCTTCAAGCAATCAAGCTTCTTCTAAAGGACCTTCTCTGATACCAATTGTTGGAAATAATACTAAGAGGGGGGGTGAATCAATATTATCTAATCAATTATTTTTCATTTCACAATTAGATTTGTATACGCTACTTTAGTTATGGGAAACTGCGTATATACGGTATTGTGTCTAAGGCAACCAGCGTATATCAGTAAACTTATGATTCATTAAATGTTGATCTTTAATCAGTGCATCAGAACTTCATTAACCATAAGAACAGTAAATAGGTGCATTAAAATAGAACGGATCATCACACACATGGACACAAGATATAAGGTGCAAACCCAATGTGGATGAAAACCACCTGTTGCAATTCGTCTCTATCTTCTTTTAATAAGAAACTTCTTTTTACAATATTTCTGTACTGGTGTAGTCTTATACCAGTACGCAGGCTTCTACCTGCAGAAGGCTACAACCTTCTCTCGTTCTCCAGCTTCTCCTGCAAGGGAGCTATAACCCCCTTAGCTCTTGTACTAGCTGATGTACTAGTACGTAGGTGCTGACCTACAGAAGGCTACAACCTTCTCTTTTCTTCCAGGGACCACGTTTCATAAATTTTCAGATTGGATCCATTAATAACAATAATCAAACATCAAATACATCTGCATCAACCAATCTTCTTCGCTGAATCAAGCAATTACTTCTCTGAATGTTGTAACCAAAATACATTAACAGTAACCAAAAACCAATCCTGAACCCGAAACACTGCAGCAATAAACAGAAGTAGCTAAAACATATTTCATGAGACGTACGCTACTTAAATATGTAGAACCTGCATGCATACGCTTATGTATTAAGGCCAACCAATGTATATGAAGTTTTGACTTATTGAACTAGCGTGTATACGCGCCTCTACTATGCCAAACCTATGTATAGATCTATAAAAGATAATTTACCCTTTTTACTTATTCAGACATCAGTTATACCCAGATTATCAGATTTATAGATCCAGTCATGCGCCAAATATAACATATCAACATCACATAAAGATACTACTATTCAAGCCTTAAGATCTTGATCCAAAATAGAAATTATCCTTCTTTTAACGTTCAGGTTCCTCCTTGGTTCAGATCCAGCTATGCACCATAACCCAATTCTAGATCACGCTCTTCATAAGAAATCCAATGCTTGAGTGAATGCATTTGCCTAATGATCTCTTCCCCCTTTTATATTCTTAGGCCTTACTCAATACCATGGTCCAAAACCATAGAGAATCAATACCATGCACTCAATACTTAGGTTCAACACTTCGGACGAGATACCATGGTCCAGAACCATAGGTTCAAATACCAAGGACTAAATACCATGGACCAAAAATAAGTTTTCCCACATGTACGCACTTTTCCTTGCATGAAATTGTGTGCATATGTATACGCACCTTTTGATCGTCTAACCCACGTGTATACACATCTTGGTTAAGAGGAACTTGTGTATATCTCTTTTTCTTTCGTTTTGAGAGCCTGAACCGTGATCTGTCGTTTGAGTGAGTTGCCATCAAGGACAACACCTGTGTCATAGCATAAAACCTGTGTCATAATGCCAAAACATCAATCTAATCATCATAAAAAATTTCCAATATTCCTTAAAACCTTCAATAGCTTTGCCACATACCTTGTCATCTTGATTAATGAGCCAAATGCATCTATATTTTAAACTCTGAATTATTTGGATAATGGAGTTTCCATGGACGTATTGAATTTTGGATTGTTTGAAAATGGAGTAACTGGGGCAAATTGAACAACCAATCTAGCTATCTAATTTTATGTTTTCGCTCAAAAATTAAATATCATCAGTAAAAAAAGTTCCGGGGAATATGTAATTTCGTTTCCCAGTATGTTTGCCAAGTTGTTATCACTCAGAAATGTCCTCTTGGCTTTGAAAGAAAAATTCCTATGGTAACCTTTTCAAACCAATGTTATAGATTGAACACTAGCCCCTTTAATCTACAGAGGGCTCTCTCTGACAACCTAATCACTAATCTTATCAATTCCCTATGCCTTTAAACAATGGCTAGATCTTTAGTAGTTTTGTGCTAAAACAGGGTTTGGTTGGGATGAATCAATTAATCCATTAGGCAATGGGTTCAACAAAACAATTTTTAAGTTCAATTACCAATACCTTGATTGTATGAGTTGAAATGGATAGAGGTAGGTGTTTTGGGAAAATTTATTGTTTCTTCAAATGCCTAACCCTCTAGACCTAGTAGCTAGTCTAGAAACAATAGACAGAGTAATTCGTTTCTTTTCCTGTAGTTAACAGATAAGAGAAAGAAGAACAAAGGTACCAACCTGTAGCTTTTGCTCGATCCATCTCTCTTTTGAACAATTTTGCCACTCCATTCCATACTTAACTTTCTTGGAAACTACCTGCACACAAGCCAAGACAAAAACCCATCAAAGCATACAATAATTATGATCTGTTAACTAAACATATCATAGAATCAAGAATATGATATAAATCATATAAACACATGAATGGAAAAATCTTAGAATTATTTATTGATAGAAGGAAAGATTACAAACCATGTAGATACATGATTGATTCAGTGTCATCCTTCTAGCTTCAAACCCTTATCTCCTTATGAAGCAACAATTCGACATCATTACAATACTCTTACTAATCTCATTCAAACAACATTTCCTTAGCTCAAGAAATTCCAACCTAGATTAGCCTTTGAATGCTTGGTAAATTTATAGCTGAATGGAGGAGGTTAAGTCATTAATGGCCCTCACGAATGCTTTGCCAAAATTGGGAAGTGGTTCAATGGAGGAAGGGATAATGGATTAAGGTTCACTCATCCTCTTCGTCATCCAAAAGTGAGCTCAATCCATCTAGGAACTTCCAGAAGGATCCACTGGATGAGGAATCCAATGGATTCATTTTAAAAATTCGATGAATCTCACTCATCATAGGTGAAAAAAAGGCTAGGTGTGATGCATCACACCCAATTACTGTAGTTTATGCATTGCAATGCAGCCTGATAGAAGGTTGCCTACGATGATCTCCTTAGGGACACTTTTTGGATGAATGGTATCGTGAAAACTCTTGGGAGGAAATCATGATGTAGGTTGAATTCATTATGGAATGAAAACAACTGAATTAGTGATTAATGGACCCTAATAGTACGGATTTGGAAGCTGGGGTTGATGTGCCCAAATTGACCTATAACAGTTGCCCCCTAAAGCATGAAGTAAAAAATAAACATGTTGAGTGAGATGCTTTACCATTTGGAGAGAAGGTTTCGAAATGGAAGGAGACCTGCATCAGTTACAATACAAATATCATGATACTTTGATTTTTTCTCACGAACTACCTGGAGGACAACATACCCATGCTCAGCTTATAAACTTTCATTACATGTACAAATACATTCATCTACAGATATAGACCCATGAATGGATGGCCATGAATGTAAGGCCATTTGTACATTTGATATAGTAGTCTTGAAAATATATCAAAGCCTTGATGGATGAAACTAGATGTGGGGTCTTCATTCTCATCCAATCTTTCACTTGATGTACAAGTCTAACCATGTGAATAGATGATTTGAAGTCGAACATAGAGAGACATCATCTGATTACCAGCCAATGATGTAAGTTGTTAACAGACGCGAGAGGAGTCACCGATAATGATACTGACGCTCAAGGTACTGCAGTACATTTCGCAAGGTGTGAATAAATGATTTGATGTCGAACACCATACGAAGTCTTCCAGTCGAAGCCCAATGATGTCAACCTATCGTGGGAAGCAAGAAACCTGCCATTGATATATGCAAGCCTCAAGGTACTGAAGGGGTTTTTCTAAGTCAACTTCTTGGATGATGTGTTTATGTCGACAAGAAGCGACTCGTCGCAGGAGGGCCTTGATGTATCCCACATCAACGACATGAAACGAGGTAAATGATTTTGGAGATGAAACATCGACTGATGACACAAGGTTCAGGAATGGCGGGCATGAAAATGAAGGTTTACAGTATTGTAAAGGATGAAGTTTTGAGCTGAATGACTTCTCTTGAACATATCGGCGACATTGAAGTGAATTGGTAGCATTGACCCAAAACAAAGAAATGGATGGTATGATATACCAACGGTGTGATAACCATCAAGCTGAATGACCCAACACACATAGTCACGGTGATGAGGTGAAAGTTTCATGCTCAAGAGAAACCTGCTACCTTATAGTGTTCTCAGCTTTTTCCCATTTTCCCTAGTCATTTCTGACCATTACCTCTTTAGTTTTTATCAGGATTGAGGAGGATAACATATTCTTGTTGTATAATTTCACCCTTTGGGTGAATCCATCACTATTTGATGCTTTAACGAGTCTAGCAAAGGTGAAAGTCAGCCTTGTCTAGATGGACAAGTTTGTCGCTATTTGATTTTTTAACGAGTTTAATGACAAATATAACTCGGTACTTTTCACATTTAGAGAGTCTGAAAAGGAACCAAAAGGAAACTCCATAAGTTCTTTTTCATAAAATAATCTCTCAAGTCTGAAAAAGCGTAAAATAATACAAGAGATATGTCATTTTCAATCCTTTAACGAGCTGGAATAGACAAGTGCTCGAAAATCTTTTCATATTTAGAGAGTCTGAAAAGAGTTTAAAGGGGACTCCATTTTGAGGAACGAGTGGTGTCTAGGGTAGCAACTGGTTCCGATGATGTTGGAACTTCTCAAAACATGTTGATTTATGTCAAGAGGCTGGCTAATAAGACCACTCATTTCAACTATTCCTCAAAAAAGGATAAAACAACCAAGTGAAAGCATATGATCGGCCAAAGGGATGGTGGCGATGGGATAAAAACAATCAAGGCTCATCTGACAAAAAGGTTGATAGAATGGAAATCTCAAGGGTTAAAAAAGGAAATGGGTTCCTTTTTAGACAAGCTTGAACCATAAGGAACTATGCTTAGATTCAATTTCATTTTTACACAAGCTTGAAATGAACAACTATGCTTGAGATTAGTTTACATGCCCTAGCATGATGAAAAGGAGAGACTCCTGTAACCAGATGGAAGTCATTGCGGCGAAGTAGGATGGTTATCCAACACCTTTTGTCTTCGTCCAGATAAGGACAAAGGTGAATGGGGTGATTCCCTTCACATAACCTATAGGGAAACTTAACTTTACCACTAGGTGCATGCCCCCAAGCTTCATTACATTCACTTAAGTAGACTACTCGTCGCTATCAGGTGGATGGAATGAAGGTTATTTATGAGATCAAGTGAAATACTCGACTGGGATTTTACGAGATCTAATCAAAGACTCGATTTAGAACTTGGGACCTTGTTTCATTTTTTAATGAGCTTGACACAAGACAAGGAACTCTGCTCAATGACCCTTGTTTCATTTTTTAACGAGGTTGACACAAGACGAAGTACTGTCCTTGGATTCCTCAATTTCATTTTTTTAACAAGGTTGGCACAAGACAACGAACTATCATTGAACCTATTTCATTTTTTAACGAGGTTGACACAATAAAAGAACTATCCTCTTATTCCTTGTTTCATTTTTTAAAGAGGTTGACACAAGATCATGAACTATCCTCTAAGTTAATCACAACTCATAAGAGGTCATGAAAGAGAGATCTGGTTCCAATGCCCCCAATACATGTTGTACAACATCACTAAATTGATCGTTACTTGATGTAGGTATGGAACAGGTTGCCACATAATTAACCCATGGCAGGGATCATAACATTGGTATAAAATGACCATTTAGGGAAGATGGTTGACTAGGAGCCATATTTGGATTGGGAAATGAAAGCTAGTCAATAGTGACAATTCTGCCTTCATGTGGAAAACAAATCACTCGAAAGAGTGTTGAAACAATAGCTCCCATGTCATAAACATAGTTGCGCCCAAGAATTAAATTGTAATCTAAGGGTCCCGGGACTACCATCATGTTCAGATAAACGGTTTTTTCTCCCAAGGTAATGGGTAACTGAGGGAGGATCCCTAATGGTTGACTCATTCCTATGTTAAAACCCAACAGATTCTGGGTAACTGGCACAAGTAGTGGCGAACCAAGCGCTTGCCAAGCAGTTGAGGAAAGGATACTCACAGATGCACCTTCATCTATAATAGTGCCAGATACAATCATATTACAAACTTGTACTATGATCTAGAAAGGCACATAAGAAGGAAGGTGGAATCCTGCCAGTCGATTCCAATCAAAGGAAGTGACTAGACTACTTGGGGGGGGGTACTGTAGAAACGGGAGAATTAACCCCTTGAGTTATGAGAGCGGGAGGATTTTCCTCCTGTCTTGATGGAACAGGAGGACTACCCCCAAACGCATTAGAATCTAAAGAAACAAAAAGAACTTGAGTGATATCATGTTCACTCTCTTTGGGAAAGGTACGATTGACTGAAGGTGAAATCGAGTCAACTATTACCTTGACCTGTTGATTTGGGTCGGCTATAGACTCATAGGATTCACTTTCAGAGAGAGGGGTTTCGACCAACGGTTGGTTTTGGTCAGTCAATTCATCAACTAGTGGAGGATTTAGGGAGAGTTTCCTGTAACAAGATGGAAATCACTGCGGTGAAGCAAGATGGTTACCTAAAACCTTTTTGGCTTCATCCAGATAGTGACAAAGGTGAATGGGATGATTCCCTTCACATAATCTACATGGAAACTTAACTTCACCCTTTTTTCCATGATCTTTATTACCACTACTTGATGGTGTGTCACCAACATGATCTCGAGAAGTTGATGACACAGGATGATGTGAACAAGATGACCATTCTTCTAAGATCTGAGGAATATTAGGACAACTCCGAAGAAGATGGTCTCCCACACAAAGTTTGCATGGATATCGAACTTTGTGAGACTTGACGGGCGGTTTCTCATCAGATGTTGCATCCAAAGCAATGGTTGCTTGGTTGCCCCTCTGCTGAATTTGCTTCTTCTTCTTCTTCTTCCCCTGCTTCTTCTTCTTAGCCGCTTGGTTACTAGTACCAATACTTTCACCAGGCGAAGAGGAAGAAGGGGAGGAAGAAAAAACCGAAGAAGAAGGCAAAGGGTCAACTTTAGGATCAACTGGAGGTTGATTTTGTCCAATTGGAGGTGTACTCTATTACGGAGAAATCACAACGTTTTGAACCAAGGAGGTTGAAAACAATCATACTGGCAAGCCAATTGGTAAATCTTGGAAGGGACAATGTAGCCATATAAGGAGCACCAATATTTCTGAAAGGAGGAAAAGGACTAGGATTCCCATGAAAAGGAATTCCTTGATTGGTGGACTTTGGATTTGTCTCCATATGTTTCAACCTAAGATCAACTTAAGGAGTAAGCGTGGAGGATGTTATCCGCGGTCAATTAATTTTTACGACATTGGAACACAACTTTGCTTTTTCATTTTTAAAGAATCAAGAAAACGCAAAAGATGACTCTAGTCACTTGTGATGTTTAATGAGCCTGAAATGACAATTGCTTAGATGATCCTTTTACTTTTAAAGAGTCAAAAAGGAATGAAAGTGATTGCTCTGGAGATTCTAGACAAGAGGGTTTACCAAACAAATCACAAAACTATAATATACACCTTGGTGATAAATGAAAGGGAAATTACCAAGCACTTTACATATAGCAGTCAATCTTCCCAAACGTTGTGTAAGATGCGTTGCGATCGGTAAGGTGGCAGACTCGGCTTCCTAGGGATAAAGGATTTCAATCTATTGGGGTCTCCCATTATATACTCAACGGTATAGGGAGCACAATTCCGTACTAGTACTTATCGAATTAGAGAGGAGGAATCACCCAACCTTGATGAAAATGACAACCACTAGTTTTAAAGACGTCAGAACACGTCCCTAGCCTAGACCTCTAGATGTTTTTCGTTAAGTTCCAATGCGTTATTAGATTAATTGATGTAAATTTTAGGTTGATATTTCTTAAAATTTTCCTTTGAAGGTTCACCACGAGATGTTTTCCTAAATTCCTAGGAATGCAACTAGAATGAGAAGCACTCTTTCCATTTAATTCCAGCAATGAAAATCCTAGCTATGAGGGATAGAGCATATAAGTACTTTTTGAACAAACAAAAAAGAGCACAAACTAATGCAATTCCCTAAACCATTCCTTTCAGGCATTCACAAACTTTAATATGCACAATGCATGTTTTTCTTTTCAGTTTCTCTTAGTGTGAATAATGCAATAAGAAAAACTAATGCACAAACGATTCATAACTCTTTTCATAAAAAATGATGATTTGTGACAATTTCTTTTAAAGGGAAAGGAAGACTGTACGACACTTTCAATTTTAAAGAAATGAAAATTTACGACACTTTCAACGAAAAGGCAAACTATATGCACATATAAATCAAATGATCTTTTATAAATGAAGAATTCACGACAATTCAATTTTTGAAGGAAAAGACGACTTTACGACAATTTCTTTCAACAAATATCAATTGACCATATTCTAAATTTGACTATAGATTGATAATGAAAAAGAAAGCATTAAAGAAACATTAATCAATCCAATCAAAGTAAGGCTGGTTGGCTAAGGAGATGAAAAGACTGCTTTCAGAGATAAGACATCATTGATATTCAACAAGCAAGAAAACAGAATAATTTTGGAAAAAACTCAATCCAAAGGTGGGAAATAAACCTAAGGTTCATTAGCACAAGTCATAGAGGGGCTAACTATGCTGCAGTGCACTGGATCTCACTAAAGACTACATTGATTTCAATGATTTCAAAACTGATCAGTGCAAGTCAAAGAGGGCCAATCTGCATTGATTAGCGCAGGCCAAAAAGGGAAAAACTGCGCTGATTAAAATATTCCTTTTTTTATCAGTGCAGGTCAAAGAAGGCCTAAGTGCGATGCATCACACTGTCTCTAAGGTTAGACTGCACTCATTCCTGTGAGGCCACTCAAGAGTCATCTAACCTCAAATTTGCTAAATTACAACAAGTAAAGTATGTCAAAGTGTCTAAGGAGGTTGATTAGCTACTATAAGGGTAAACGATCCCCAGTGGAGTCGCCATTTTGTTTTGGGCAAATTTAGTGTTTCTTCAAACGCCTAACCCTTTAGACCTAGTAGCTAGTCTAGAAACAACAGACAAAGTAATTCGTTTCTTTTCCTATAGTTAACAGACAAGAGAAAGAAGAAAAAGGTACCAACCTATAGCTTTTGCTCGATTCCTCTCTCCTTTGACCGATTTCGCCACTAATTTCCGTACTTAACTCGCTTGGAAAGTGCCTGCACACAAGCCGAGACAGAAACCAATCAAAGCATGCAATAATGACAATATTTTAACTAAACATATCATAGAGTCAAGAATGCGATATACATCATATAAACACATGAATGGAAAAAGCTTAGAATTCTTTATTGATAGAAGGAAATATTACAACCCATGTAGATGCATGCTAGATTTAGTGTCATCCTTCCAGCTTCAAACCCTTCTCTCCTTATGAAGAAAAAATTTAACATCATTACAATACTCTTACTAATCTCATTCAAACAACATTTCCTTAGCTCAAGAAATCCAACCTAGACCATCCTTTGAATGCTTGGTCAATTTATAGCTGAATGGAGGAGGTTAATCCATTAATGGCCCTCATGAATGCTTTGCCAAAATTGGGAAGTGGTTCCATGGAGGAAGGGATAATGGATTAAGGTTCATTCATCCTCTTCCTCATCCAAAAGCGAGCTCAATCCATCTGGAAACTTCCAGAAGGATCCAATGGATTCATTTTAAAATTTCGATAAATCTTTCTCATCAAAGGTGAAACAAAGGCTAGGTGTGATGAATCGCACCCAGTTACTGTAGTCTCTGCATTGTAATGTAGCCCGACAAAAGGCTATCTGTGATGATCTCCTTAGGGACACTTTTTGGATGAATGGTATCATGGAAACTCTTGGGAGGCAAGCATAATGTAGGTTGACTTCATTAGGGAATGAAAACAACTGAATTAGGGATTAATGGACCCTAATAGTACAGATCTAGAAGCTAGGGTTGATGTGCCCAAATTGACCTGTAACAGTAGGGTAGATGCAAAATAATAGACATATCAAACATCATTTGAATGGTAGTAGAAGGAGATAAAAATACATTATAACAGGGCATGAAACATGAATTGTGAAAGGTTTAGAAGAAAGGGTGTAGATGTTTAAACCATATGAACCAGAGCATTAACTAATGAATTCTGTCACATAATCTTATTTTAACATCAAAAGATAAAACATAATTTGACATTTTTTTCACTGAAGAAAACAGACTGATTACACCATCACAAGAATATCTATATCATTTATCATAATATTATATTCATATTGGAACTTGAAAAAGATACGTAATTTGATAAACACACAGCAAAGAGACTTTTTTGTTTGAGAGTCCAACATTTTTTCCTTCTTTTTGATACATTATATAGGAAAATTTCATAAAATTTCGAGATCCACCAATGCTATAACTTTGACTCTTAAATATTAAAAAACATCACAATATAATTTACAAAACATAATATCTATTTGAGCCTTATCTTGGCTTCTAAACCAAAATAAAATATCTATGCAAACTATTATAAGACCGGTTTTGATTATTTGAAACATATTTATGAGTCACATGCTAAACTTTAGGATCTGGAACTGTTTACTGATTTCTAGGATTGTTCACCATCTAGTCCACGCACAGATCCTTCCCATAACTATCCATGAGATACAATGAACCTACAAAAATCCTCCTCAAGTCATGCAACTTAATTTACACACGTCTTCCTTGTCTTAAGGCATTTCCTTTTCATTGAACCTATAACCAAAACCATCATTTGTGAGTATTCAATCCACAAAATCTTGTATAATATCATTATTAGACCTTAAAGTATGATGACTAAAATGTCAAAAATCTTCAACACATTTTTATGAGATATTAGTCAAAATTAAGGTGTTTTACAACAAAAAAAATTTCCATTATTCTTGGCTTAAGGAATTGCTTCAAAAACACAACTTTTTTTATTCTTCCATGGCTTCAACAACTTGAGAAAGCATACTCAACTTGTCATGGTTTTCTCTTGATATGGTAATCCTTTCAACTCTTTCTTTAATTTATTTGCTGTGTGTTAGGGTTTCATATTCCTTTGCCTCTACATATTTTTTTTCCTCCTTTTTGTGGTTCTTTGCTTACCTTTGGAATATTTTATATCTTCTTCTTCATCAATGACTATTGGATCTTTTAGTTTAGGGTTAAATTGTGCTTAAAAGACTAGTCTTAACTTATTGGTAGCTCTAGTGTGAGGCTTTCTCAAGTAATAAACCATACACATTATTTCTCATCTTGTGCCCTATGCCCCCTTTTTTGGTTGCTTTCCCTTTTTATTCTCTACTATTATATGCCATGTATGTTCCTTTGTTTGCATCTATTGTTGTTTTGATTTGGTTTTTCTCTTATAAGCCCTAGTTTTTTCTTCAGTCGTAGGGTTTTTTTTTTGTTTTCATGTACAGGGATTTGATTACTGGGATCCCATGCCTTTGTTTCTAGAACTAGGGTTTCAGCACTAGTTGTAGCCCTAAATTTCCTCTCTTCTAGGTGCAAGGTTCACCAAATTTCTTCTTCTCAACTTCTCTATTTGCTTATTCAATTCATGTATGTGCAATATCTTAATTAAGCCATGATGGCATACATCATGAGGTAATAAATCCGATCTAGTTGTCGGTTTTAACCTTGTACATAAATTACCTGCATACGAATTCTAAATCACAGAAAAATAAACAATGCGAGAGCATAACACATAAAAACACATATGCACAGAGATTTTTCCCCTGGATCCCAAAACCGGGACTACCAGCTTGATTTTTCATTATGTTCCTTTCAATGTTACAATACATATTTATACATGCCGAAGCATCCAATACCATGGACCGAAAAACCATCACGTCCAATACCATGGACCAACAAACAATCGATCCAATACCATGGACCGAAAACCATCGCGTCCAAAAAACATGTCTGAAAATCATGCACAAAACCATAGGTGGGTCCGCCCAACCTAACATAGGGTCCAAAACCAAAATTTTTCGGGGCGCTACCCTGGACCCCATAAAGTGGGGTTACGGGTACCCCTCAAAGCCCCTGTTAACTATGTGGAAAGAATATAACACAACCCAACACCCCTATAGGTTAGAGTTTTTTTCTTTGATAGGATGTGTTTTCTTGTATTAGAGTAACATCATTAAAATAATTAGTTTATACTTGACACCACTGCACTAAGTGTTTTCTTGTTTTTTATTGCTATTTTAATCCTATAAACACCCTTTAGTTATTAGATCGTTGTTATTTGCAAATCATTGCACCCCCTAGGTGTTTGTTGTGTCATGTTTGAGGTCTTTACCCTCAGTTCCCATTAGGACATATTACTGCTCCCCGTCGAGTTAGAGTTCATCCTCTGAGTCCCCCATCAAGTCATCCTTTTGATTCCGATTCTACTAATTCATCTAGTTACTCCTTTTGAGGAAGGATGGAAGGAAGCTGACTTGATCCTAGAGACCCTCAGACTGCAAACCAGCTTCAAATGGGTGCCTTATGACCCCAACCACTTCATTTCCCTCAGGAGGATAAAATACAAATTGGGTGGCTACGCTCACATTAAATTGCATCATATTGAGCAGTATGCCAATACCTTAAGCTGGAAAGAGGGCACCCTAGAAGAGCCCATTGGTAGAGAGAAAATGCTACAAAGAGAGGCAAGGAATCTTGAAAAAGAGGCTAACTTGGAAACTTGTGGGCAGGTTTCCTCCTCCCGTCAAAGGAAAATTGGAGCAACTGCCTCATCTTCCACAGCCCAGCAGCAAGCAGCCGCAATTGCCCAACAGGAAACAAACAAAGATAAAGGCAAGCAGGTGGAGCAGGAACAGCCACCTCCTAGGACAGAGCAGCAAACAGAACAACAAGTAGAAAAGGAGCTTGAACAGCAGGAAGAAAATCAAGAAGAGGGGCAGCCTATGCAGCAAGAGCAAATGGCTGAAGCCCCAACACATACTGAGCAACAGGCTCAAGAGAATATTCCTTTTGGGCAAGAAAAGGCAGTGGAGGCCTCAGTGCTTCAAACTCCACAAAAGGAGGAAAAGGGAAAGAAAAGGGACAGAGAAAAGGAGACTCCCCTCACCACATCAACAAATCAAGGGGAGAAAAGGCAGAGATTAAATCCCCTCGCTGAGGAAGAAATGCCTATGGGGCAATCGTTGGGAATGGGCCCACCAAGTATGGAGGCATCTGCCAGTTCCTTTCAGCAGGAACAAAAGAGAACCCTTGGAGGAGAGGTCAGCTCCTCAAGTCATCAAAGGAGAGCAGAGGCAGGCATCAAGCAACATTTTATTGATATCAAGAGGAGAAATGAGCCACGCAGGCTCCAAATCTACAACCAGTTGCTGAAGATGGCCCCTACCAATCAACAAAGGCTTATGTCAGCCTATGACATCACAAAAGGAAAAATGACCATGAGTCATTTCATGCCCACCATGCTGCACCCACAGTCAGCTGCAGACTATATAAGAACCAACCTTGAGGTTCTTGCAAAGGACATCCACCCTATGGACCAAATAGAGCTTCACAAGCAAACGGGTGAGATGGTTTATGCAACATTGGCAGACAAAACAATGTTGGCTAATAGGTTGGAAAACAGCCTAAATAATACAGCTACCCAACTTGAGTTGGAGAAGGCATCCTCTCAGGCCAAAGACAATAGGATCAAGTCTTTGGAGGATATTATTATAGAGCTTGGGCATGACCCCAAGGATCCAAAAGCCATACAATCGTTGCTGAAGATAAGAGATGCAGACCTTGCAGCGCTAAGAAAGAAGGTGAAGCTCCCAGCAACCATTCACCCCCAAACAGATGAGGTTGCTCAGCAGAGGCAAGACCAGGAGGTAGCTACATTGCTGGTAGCACTGCACAAGCAGCTAGTGCAGACAGAAGGGAAGCTGGAGGACACAGAGGCTGCACTACAAGCAGCCCTGCAGCAGAAAGAGGGAGGCCAGACTTCTCAGCCCCCTCCAGAGGTTATAAACCTTGAGGAGCCCCCAAAGACTACTGCTCCTCCCATAGAACCGAAAGCACCATCAACATCAACAGCAGCACCAGCACCAACTACAGAGCAGGCTCCGAGCCTTGACATGCAGAAATTGATGAGTGAGATCTAGGCCCTCGAAGCCCAGATGACAGAACTGAATGGAACCAAGGAGAATTTGGCAGAGCTGAATGAGAAATATGACAAATCCAAGCAGAATGTGGCTGAGAAAGGGAGAGAAATAAAAGCTCTCAAAGAAAAGATAAAGGAGCTGGAGAAAGAGCTCACCCTTGACAAAGTGGTGGCTGAGATCAGGACAGTTTTGTGGACCCACATTGGCCAATCAATAACGGATCAGTGGTAATACATTGAAACTATCCATGAGCAAATTGATCTCATAGGCAAAGCACAAAAGGAAGTCCATAGAGCAAGGGCATCTCTAGGAAGTATGCCTGAGATAGCCAGCAGAATGATTAATGTGCTTAATAACCGGACAGGTCCTCAACTGGCAGCAATTGGGATTTCCAACAGGACAGAAACTATCCAGCTGATAAAGAGGGTCCTCACACTGAAAAGCCTGGTGCAGACATTGGATAGAAGAAGCCAGGACATGCAAACAGAGGTCAACAAGTTCATGGACAAGTTTGCAGCATTACAGGGCAGAGGTCTTCCTAGCTTGCTCAACAGTGCAGGGAAACTTCTATCACATGAAGTTTATGCAAAAAGGGTGAACACATTTGCCACCAATTAGATCAGTCAAGGATCAAGAAGCTCACAGGTAACAGGGCCAGCATTTGGGCAAAGTCTCTATGACAGAATAGAGAATTTGTTTTTTATTATGAATGAAATCAACCATTTATTTGAAGTGCCTCCGAACTTCTACAAATACACAGAGGCAGATGAGACCTTAGATGCAATTTTGAGGCATCAATTGCCTACACAGGAATGGTGGACCTCAATGATACAGTTATTATTATAAGCAGGGGGTTTTCATCAAAGTTTTGTCATCGAAATATATAAGTCGTCATATTCAGAAAGTATGATGCATATACTATGACTGGAAAAAGTGGAATGAGCCAACTCAGCAGGAAGATTCAGCCACCAAAAGCAACAATGACAGCTACAGGGAACAGGACCGAGAAAGCTACAGCATGACAGAGTATAAAGACACATCATTCAGCATTAAAGCAGAACGCTCAACCGACTCAGTCTCCTCCAAAGGTCAGGAAGAGTCCTGACAGCATTAAAGACCATTTATCTTACATTTAAGAGTAGCAATAACTTTCTTATCTACTATTTTGTAAAGTTGGTGAGCCTAGTTAATCCATCAACTGACTCAGCATTCAGATATTTTGTAAAACCTATTGTATATATTCCCCCTCACACAAACTTTCAAGGGGTTGGTTTTTGTTGTTATCTTATGAAGAAATGAGAACTCGGCTATAACTTCAGAAGGATGATATAAATAAAGCTTGGAGTTTGCAGCAACTGAGTCTTACTGATGCATGTTGTGTTGGAAACATTGAATACTACAGGATTCTAGTGCTATGCCTTAATATAATAAGTGTTTCTCTATCTTTGTTAGTATTCTGTTATTTGTTTTAACTCATGACTCTCACATGTTGTTCTAAATCTCGGAAAGAAAGAAAAAGAATAGCTCAGGATTTGTCCATGGAGACACCCTGATCTCAATCTATCTTCACTATAAATGTTTTCCATAACTTCAACTGTTTAAATTGGAATTCTTAACTGCTCCAATAAGCCCTAAAAATCTCACAGTCATTATTTAGTAATTCATTTATGCTACTAAGTAGAATTTGTTGTTCAAATTGGTATCACACTGTCTGTAACTTCACTTCCCATTGTTTCACTCACTAATCGGAAAATTATATTAAGAATAGCCATCTAGCCTTGCAGTAAAACTTTCTTCATCACAGGCACCAGAACTATCTCACATTTCTGACTCCATATGCCCAATGGATTAGCATCTTCTGCACATTTCATGCCCTTCTTACAACAAAAGTTCACCAACCGAAGTCTCAAACAGGAAGCTAAAAATTTTAACTAAGCCTAAAATCTTCACAACACATAGCTGAAACTTAAAGAGAGAGCCCTCTCTGATTATAGATAGGCTAGGATCTATAATCCAAAGGTTGGTTAGTGGTTACCCCAGCCGTATTCCCTTTGGAGTCATAGGGAACAACCTGGGTGTTAACATCTTCTACGAACGAAAGCGTTGGAACTCAAGTAGGTCTTCATCACCTACCTTTTATTTGCAATTAGGAACTTGCGTGATAGCATTGTTTGATTGTTGCTAGACCCGTTCTGGGCTAGCAGGGATCGCCTCTATCCGTAGAGGGGATTTACCTCTCCAACAATTTGGCGACTCCGTTGGGGAGTTTAGCTTGTTGTTTGATTTGTAAACTTAGACGGAGTCTGAAGCATGGCCAGATAGCCTTCGAAACACTATTGCTTTGCAGTAGTGAAGTAGATCAAAGCCGCTCTAGTCAATCTCTGGTTTGGTTTACGGACTGAACAATTTGGAGTTTGTCTTGCCTCTTTGGTTTTCTCTTGTTTGCTTGCTTGGATAGCTTTTTGGAATTGAACTTCTTGCTGTCTCTTGCTTCCTAGCTTACCTAAAATACTGTAAACTAAGCCCTGGACTGTTTATTTTTCCTTTTAATTGCCAAACTTCATTAGTGCGTTTTTTGCTTTGACCGTCGCGCTAGTGGCCCTTGTTGCTAACTGACAACCTGCGCCAATCCCTACTTAGCGCGAGTTACAGCCTGACAGTCGCGCCAGGCCTCTTAACTTTTGAGTTCGCTTGTTTGCCTGCCTTCTGAGCTTGGATTTACATTTTTCCACGTCTTTTTCAGTTACTGGAGTGTGTTTGGTCCCTGTTTGATTGGTTCTTAACCTTTGTCCTTCGGGTGTCTGCCTCTTTCCATCGATTTCACACCTCAACCCTAGGGCATCTAGTGGCCGTGTGTGTCGAGCCTTCCATGGGAGTTTTGGGTTTCTTGATTGTCCAGTTAACTTTGTGATTGCTTTTCACACTAGTTCAGTGATTGTTGAAGTGTTTTTGATTGATTTCCGAGTGACTTGTTTTTCTTGCTTGGATTTCATTCTAGCCTTGTTTGAGCTTAGATCACACAGCTCGTACAAGCCTTTGTTGTCCTTTCAATTTGGAGAACTGTTTTAGTGTCTTGGGATTTCATTGTGTCCTCATTGAGTGAATTTGTCTCTTTACTCAGTGTTATTGTCTTTCAAAATTCATTCTAGTGCATTGTGCCTTTGAAAGGAAATCAAATAATCTCTCTTGCGTTCAATAGTTAATGGAATAGAACTTTTCGTTGATTTGTATTATTGAAAAGAAAAGTTTTATTTATTTGCCATTAGCTGCATTAGGATCTTTGATTGATTGTGCTCATTTTGTTTGATTGAAAATTCTTAACCTTCTCGTAGTTAGTATTCATCGAACGAAATGGTATTCTTTGGCATATAGCTTGCATCTACGAAATTGTGAAAGATCACATACGGTAGGACCTGAAATCGAAACTTAACTAAAGATCAACCATAAAATAAACTGAATGAACTTAAAAACGCATTGGAACATAACGCAAACATTCTAGAGGTCTAGGCTAGAGACGTGCTCCGACGTCGTTAAACCTAGTCACTTTTGTTCTCGCATTAAGGTTGGGTGATTCCTCCTGGTGTGGTTCGATTGTGATCTAGTACGGACTTGGGCTCCCACGTACCGTTGCGTATATATGGGGAGACTCCACTAGGTTTTTTATCCTTGATCCATAGGAAGCCGTGTCTGCCGCCTTGCAACCCGTAACGCACCAAACACAACATTCGGGAAGATTGACTGCAGTATGGAAAGTCCTTGGTTTTCATACGATTGCCAAGGTGTATAAGCAGTTTTACGGATTGTCTAGTAAACCCCTTGCCTAGCTTCTCCAGAGCAGTCACTTTTTGATCCTTTTCGGACTCTGTAAATGAAAAGGTTCTATCGAGCATTTGTCACTTCGGGCTCTTTAAACATTCGAAGGCAACTAGAGTCATCTTTTTTCCTTTTCTCGACTCTTAAAACATGAAAAGGTCAAGTTGTGTCCTAGCGTCATAAAAATTTATTCGGCCACGATAACATTCACCTTGGTAGATCTTGTTTGCGTTTAGTTTTGAGTAGGGTCTCTTATCGTTACTTTGCTTAGGGTCTTTGTTTGATCATCCTGGCGGATCCATCGATCCCGTCTCATGTCCCAAGTGACCAAGGGTCTCCATCTTCTGCTGCCCCTGAGACACCGGTTTGTGGCGACACTCTCCCTATTGTTCTGAGTGTCCAACCGTTGAACTCTCGTGCTCCAGAGGACGAGCTTTACGACTTGTTTTGGAACCCTGTTTGGGAGCCCTCTAAAGAGGATTTTCCCACTACTCCTGTTGGTGTTGCATCTCCGATGGCTTCTTCCGACATGGAGGATACATCTCCTGTGTCAAGTGGGACGCTCGTTATGTCGAGTATTGATACTCCCATTGCGGCTACATCCCCAGTTATCTCTACGCCCTGCACTGTTACGCCTCTTGGTATCACAGTGTCGGCGCACTATAGATCTCTAAGGGATGCTATGAACTCTGTGACTTCCTCTTCTATGTGGGATCAAAACATTGTCCCTACTATGGGACCATTTGTTTCCCAAGTTCACCATACTGCTGTTACAAAAGTTCCAACCAATCCGACTGTTTGTGTCGCGTCATCAACTCCAGTTGCTAGTGCCGTTACGACATCTTCTGTTGTGAATTCTGTTGCCGACCCATCTCGAGGCCCGGTACAAAGTGGTCCATTGACACATGCTGCTAGAGTTTTCCATCCCGCAAATGGTGCCCCGCCTCTTTCTGATGTTATTTCAGCAGGGGGGCATATTCCCAATACTTGCATAATGTCCAGAACCCAAGCGGGCAAGACCCCTATTATGATCTTGTTAATCATCATTCGTATATCTCCTTGCCAACTAAGCCCTATATTGAGGCTTCAGTTCCGTTGAGTGTGGCTTGGGGTACCACCGGATATGGCGGTGGCCAGTTCCGTCCAGGTCAAGGACAACCATCCCAAGGACCACCCTACCCTGGTCAACCATCCTACTTGCAGCCTAATCATGGGCAACAGTATTATGGCCAGAACTACCCAGGTCAACCTGGAGGCTCGCAAGGACAACCTTATCAAGGACAACCTTTAGCCTCTAGTGGTTCGTCTTATACATATATTGGGCAACCTTCTGGAAACCCGGGACAACCTTACAGTCAGCAAGTTCAACCCAAAAACCAGCAAGGCTACCTTTCTGGGCAAGGGGGCCAGCCTTACGCACAGCGAGGCCAGCCCACTACTCAGCCCCATCAACCGTCTGGTCTACAAGGACAACCTTCCGACCAGATGGCCCAACCTTCGCAAAGATATCTTTCTAGGGCATCTCAACGGGGCATGCACATGGTTCCTGCTTCGCAGCCTCAACCCGTTTATCAACCTCAGAATCAAGGTGGGTATCAATCCCAACCTCCTCAATTAGGTGGGTATCAATCCCAGCCTCCTCATTCAGGTGGGTATCAATCCCAGCCTCCTTATTCAGGTGGGTATCAATCCCAGCCTCCTTATTCAGGTGGATATCAATCCCAGCCTCCTTATTCAGGTGGGCATCAATCCCAGCCTCCTTATTCAGGTGGGTATCAATCCCAGCCTCCGTATTCAGGCGGGTATCAATCTTAGCCTCCTTATTCAGGTGGGTATCAATCCCAACCTTCACACCAAATGCCGCCGCGTTCCCAGGCTCAGTATGGATACCAGCAACCCCAGGGGCAAAATCAAATCACCCCGTATCAAAATTACCAACAGCCGCAGGCCAATCCTAATCAAAATTATCAACAACCTGCTGGGTAGTATGGTAACCAATGGGGCACTGGGGGGCAGAACCAGTATCAACCATACGGTTTCGGAAATAACCCTTACGGACAAAATCCTTCTAGACAAGGCCCTTTTCGACCTGGTCCATCGGGACAAGGCCAGTGGGGGCAACCAGCAACTGGATGGAATTTTGGCCCTACCTCATATCCGGGACAGATGTCCTTTAACCCACAGCTACCATTTCTAGCGACGTTGGAACTGCCCGATGTGTCGAAGCTAACAAATGATCCCATTTTGCATAATCCACAATGGCCACCAGTTCCAACTAAGATACCTAGCGACTGTCCCAAATTCGATGGCAAAGCCGGAGAGGACCCTCAAGCCCATGTAATGACGTATCACTTATGGTGTTCGTCTAATTCATGGCTTGATGATTCGATTCAACTTCCCCTCTTACAAAGGACTCTCACTGGTTCTGCCGCTAAATGGTATATTGAATTGACCCGCGCGTCATTTAAGGATTTTAATTCATTGGCCATGGCATTCCTTACTCACTTTCAGTTACCCATTCGGTACGAGACAGGGACCCATCTCCTTACATCTCTTAAGTAGGATACAACTACGCATATCTCCGATCATATACATGAATGGAGGAGGCGTCACCGGTTGATCAAGTTTTGGATTCCTGATCAACTCCTCACCGACTGGTTCACGACTTCCTTTGTCCCCAAGATTGCACGGGACATTGCTATGGGAGCCTACGTGACTGAAGAGCAAGCGATCGCGCGTGCTCAGTACCTGGACTTAGTTTACTCTTAGTCAGGTACCTTGTATGAGTATTTTCCGGATGCCCCGAGACCCAGTACATCCAAGGCTCCGTCGAAGCCATCTGTCGATGGAGTTATTGGCTCTGTCAACCCGGCCTCTAAAAAATCATCTTCAAACCCTGGGAAGCAAAAGTCAAGTGCTTCTAACGAAAACACTTCTCAGGGTGGTTCAAATTCTGGTAGTACTTCCGAGGTCAACGCCGTCCAGTCCACCACGGCGGGTAAGAACCCGAAAGGAAAGAAAAAGGGAAAAGGGAAAAATAAATCTGAGCAACCTAAACAGGAATCCTCCAAACCTCCAGCCGAGGAAGGAGTTAAGTGCAAACCCAAATATCCTTATCTCATTTGTGAGGAGGATCACTATACTAAGGACTACCCAAGGTGGTCTGAAGTTAGTCGCTTGTTGAAAGGTGCTCCTGGGGTTCCTGCGGTTCTTAAAGAACCCTTTCCCTCTCAGCAGACTCAAATGGTGGCTAATCCGTCTTCTTCTCCCTTTGGTTCCCAAGTCTTCATGGCTGGATCTATCCCCGTTCATGTAACGACTCGAGCAAAGGAGTATCCGTCATCCGCCGGGAAGGAGCCCAAGGTTCCCTCAAGTGCTCCTTCGTCCAGCTCCGGTCCACTCCATATTGAGAGACCAAGTACTGAGACGACCATCCGACCCCCTCCTAAAGGAGTACTCGGGCGATCTTCTTACAACCCGAATGCTCGTGCTGCCCAACACTATAGCATCGTAGAGGACTTAGCGCAGGCTTCGTCAGCTATGTCTGCCTTAGAAGTTCTCCAGAGCTGCCCCCCTCAGAGGAAGTCCCTGCTATCGGCCATCAGTGGCATCGACCCGACAAATTCGGATCTGATTACCTTTGATCTCGAGAGCCATGTCCCCAGGCTGCCTCATCAGATTGCTTTTCTTATCCAAGTCATCATCAACTTGAAAACGATTCATCGTACAATTATTGATGAGGGCGCATCAACTTGCATTATGTCTATTGCTTGTTGGAAAGTGATCGGGTCTCTGACTCTGAGCCAGTCTCCTACGACTTTGGAAGCTTTCGATGGGAGAGAATCCCGTCCTTATGGTATTCTTCAACGATTGCCAATCACCTTAGAAGGGAAAACCGTGGAAGTAGAATTTGAGGTCGTTGACACGAATCTCACATACAACCTCCTTTTGGGCCAAAGTTGGATGTATGCCATGCGTGCTGTGGCTTCATCCCTCTTCCATGTCATTCGTTTCCCTCACCAAGGGAAAATTGTCACGGTAGACCAGCTTTCCTTCTTTTCTTCCTCTTCTGAGGGAAATGTACCTTTCGTTGAACATGCCTCCGTTCCTTTTGAGAGTGTGGGAGCCAGGCTTTTCAAAGACCCTACCCTCATGGGTGTCTTCTCCCTCCCACCTCCGAACCTTGCTTCGCTTGGTTTGGTCTTTGCGCGCTCTGATCCTTCATTGCACTCTATTGCGACCCTCGGTCCCTCTGCCAAAGGGGGCACCGATCGTCTAGCTTGTAAACCTCGCTCGGCCAGGGAGCATGGGCAGATCATCGATGCCGTTGATCATTTTATACAACAGGTCGAGCAATGCCTACATTATTTAGGCCGGTTATGCAACAGTGCGATAAGGCAAAGCCCTGAAAAGGGCTTGACTTGAATTGAGTATCATGCGCGCGCTTCATTTCTATACATACGTATGCTTTCAGGAGTGTGTTGTGTGTGCGTGTTTATTTAGTTATTATCTCAGTGTGTCGGCATGATTGCCACTTATTGTGTCTTTTGCTTCTTGAACAGATGTCTGGATCGCCTTACGTTGGTTTCGCTGATGGTGCTTCCCGCAGTACTCGCAATCTGTCATCTGCGGCATGGGTGATCTACGATCCTCATGGTGAGTTAGTAGATATTCAAGGGGTGTCTCTGGGTTGTAAAACAAAGAATGTGGCTGAATATAGTGCTGTAATTGAATTATTAGCCGAGGCAATTAACCTCAGGATCCGCACATTGGTTGTAAACTTAGATTCTCAACTTGTAGTCCACCAGCTCAACGGACGATATTCCGTCAGAGATCATCGCATTTTAAGGTTGTATTTACATGTTAAGTTATGGGAAAGAGATTTTGATTACATTACTTATCAACACATTCCAAGACGACTTAATGCAGTAACTGATGCATTAGCTAACTATGTATCGGACAGACATTTGAATAATATGTAAATCAACATGATACAAGAAGCATAAAATATGATAAACCATAACACTGTGTATATATATATATATATCATGTGGCGCACTGAGGCACTCAAAAAATAAATGTACATGTCTAGATAGAGTCTGTTTTCTCCGTACATCTAAGACACATCTCTCTCAAAAAATATGCAAGAAAATAAAACCTAGGAGTCTAAGCACAGTGGTGCTCATGATAGCACATCACCGCTCGCACCAATCGTCTCAGCAAACGATGGACGCGAGTCGGCACCCCCATTGTGTGCCTCTGATATGCAAAAGGCACATCGACCAATCTGGCATAACCCGGAATCCCTTGGGCTAGCCCCTCAATATTCTGTATCAGCTCCTCCCCCACGGTCCCCCCTGCCTGAGGATCGGCTGCGGGTTGGCCTTTCCGCACTTTAGGGGACAGGCCGGCTGGTCGCTCCGGGCCCACATCTGCATATGCATACAATCGTCATTAGAACAGGCATGTATTAAAAAAGACAAAAAAAATGAAAAACAAAAAACATCAAAATCAAGGAGTTCATACCTAACTCCTCTTCCCATTCCTCCCCCTCTGGTAATGGAAGGTCTGGGTCTCCCATGAAACTGGTTCCCGCATAAGGCCAATCCTGGATCACGATCAGCTATCGACGAAGCCATATAAGAACTCGGGATGCCATGACATCTCCTGGCCTCCTCCTCCTCTGGGCATCAGTGCTACCCAGCGAGCCATTCTAAGCTCTCGTGGCAATAAATCTGCCACCACAGCTCTCTGGATCTGGAAAAGTGGTATTCGCTCCAGGAAGAAAGATACCACAATCGAGCCATATGTAAACTGTTTCAAATCTTCACGCTTACAATTTGTGAGCTTCCTTTTGATATCAGTGGTCACAGCTGTAGCCCAATTAAAGACGGTGGGACTAAGGCATTCCGTCGCGAGTATCAGATGGTTTTTGCTCACCTCATGGGGCGCTTGCACCCCAGCTGCATGTGTGATGGTGAATAGAATCGCCTTGAGTGTCAAACCCCGGATGGTGTTGATAGCCACCTTAGCACTCTGTCTCCCGAATTGTGCTTCCGGGCACACTCGGGCTTTTACTTCACCAACCTTCTCCCCAGAAGGTCTACTGCCTGTCAAAATATGAACTGCCCCTCTCCGTGACAACCCGGTGATGAAGTATACATCGAAAACCTCAAGCTCTAAGGTCTGATTCCGTAAACAAAATACTTGGTCTTGCACGTCCCAAGCATCGATTATGAATTGTAGCAACTCAGGTTGAGACCGCATATATGAAGTAAGAAAGAACTTTTTGAGGCCACAATCCCTCAGAGCATTCATGCACCCCTCATCCTCAATTGCCAAGGCGTCCACAACGTCATGTTCTCTTTCTTTCCACTCTGCTACCATTTCGGTTTGTTTCCTGCACCCATAAGAACACATACACCATCATTAGAACGTTGGACAAATTATGATCTAGGAGAAATTCAAATTAAACGGGTAAATTCATGTAAAAACTTGTGTCGCGTGGTTAGCACGACTGTTTTTAAAATAGTCACGCTAATGGCGCGGCACCCTTGGCTAATTTACCCCATTAGTGCGGGTCCGTGCCGGATACCCACGCTAATGGGGTGAAGCCCTAAATTTGGAAATCCCCCTTGCTGGGGCTCAATCGGGCATGAAATACATAAAAAAAATGCTATAGAAATGGAGCTAAGGGAAGCGCCTCTTACCTGGAGCCAACGAGATTGCGAACAGTTGCACAGATTGGCTGTATTCGCCGTCTGAAGTTTGCTTCCCAAACAGACCCTTCTCAATCTTCAAAGTGGTAAAAAGTAAAAGTAATTCTATTTTCACATTTTCACCCTATTTATAGACTTTTAACTCATTTTTTGGTTTAGAAAAGTTATTTTTGAACATTTTAATGTATTTTGGTCAGAAATGGGTTTTACGTTTGCCTCTTGTGCAGCGACAGGTATTTTACTCAACTTCGATGGTGAAACGAGTTGTATTTTATACTTTTTCGGACTCGGTAAAAACACGAAAAAGTCACTATGGAGTCATCTTTTAGCTCTTTTCTGACTCGCTAAACGTGAAAAGATTGCCGAGTTACTCCTCTTGACTCATTAAACGTAAATAAGAGGCGGTCATTTTTAAACTCTTTTTCCGACCGTATAAAGAATGAAAAGACGATCATTGGCCCTTTCGTTTCAGGTTCGTTATGGGAATGAACGACGTGATATCGGGATATATTACTTTTTTCGGTCGATGTCATACTTACGAAAAGTACTCCTCGGTCGTAATGATCGGGCGGTTCTTTCGAGCATCATTTTATACTTTTTCGGGCTCGAGAGACACAACTTTATGAAAAAGGACACCCCTGGAGTTTCCTTTTCGTGGTCTTTTCAAACTCTCTAAACATGAAAAGGTGCCGAGTTTTTCCTTTGTCAGACTCGTTAAAACTTTAATGACATCGGGTTCTATTCAAGAATATGTTATCCCCATCAAGCTTGTCATCCAAAAATAACCGGGGTACTCGCCAGAAATGGTGGGGGAATAAAGGAATCATAATCATCGTCATCGGCAGTATGTCGCTCTTGAACATGGCACTTTCTACATTCGTGTCTGGGTGGGGACATTTCATCTCGCTTCACATTTGCCTCCATGGGTTTGGGTTATCCTATTTGACCATGCATCTTCTCATCGTCTTGTCATCATGACCCCTGATCATTTGACATCAAATACTACCAAACCCATTGTTGTGCCGCTGATATGTTCAAGAGAAGTTGACCTCTGCAGAATACTCAACCTCCCTCCGATATCTCACACAAAACATATTGTCTCTCTCCGTCTTGTGTTGATGATGTGGGAAACATTATGGCCCACCTTCAATCAAGATCACTTCCTGTCGACTTCAGCCCATTATCCAGGACGGTGACCTAGAGACTCCCTTCAGTTACCTTGGAGCCTGCATGCCTCAATGGCAGGTTCTTCGTGTTCGACGCGAGGTTTTCATCATTGGCCTCCGATCGGATGATTCTACGAGTGTTCAACACCGGCTCATTGATTCACACACCGTGGATTGTACCTATAGTACCTTGAGGACCATCGTCATTATTGGTGGCACCTCTCACGTCTGTTAACAGTTTTCATCATTGACTGGTAATCAGACGATGTTCATGCATGTTCGACTTCGACTCCTGTATTCACATGCCTGAACTTGTACTGTGTTCGAATCGAGTTGGAGCGCAAGACCCCGGATTGTGCATATTGAAATCCGGGATGCATTTTGTGGATTATTGTAATCATTACATGACTCATTTATTGGATGGATGCGACCATACCTGAGTCCATTTATTGATCCTCATCGGATGGCTGTGTCCATACCTGGGATCCAGTTTCATATATACTCTATTATGGATGGCTGCACCCATACCACATATATCATGTACTTGAGATATCAGTTGTACTTCTTTTCGCAGGTTCTCTGGCGGCAGTGTTTTCAGTCACGCATGTTCTTGTAAAGCACTTCACCCCTCTCTCTCTCGGGCCTCATGCTTTAGGGGGCATCTGTTACACAATAATTTGTCATTGTTTGTCACCGTCCCTGTTACCCCTCTCCTGCATATTGGAGGACTCATTACGGGACTTGTGAGAAGTGACAAGACTTGAAACCACTTGCATCATTCACCTTTGAACATGAGCTGCATATGCCCTGAAGACATCTCCTGCTCCTTGCCCTTAAAAATAGCCCTTTTTACATTAGCGCTGGTCCACTGCATTGTTCCCACGCCAATGGGGAAAATCCTATAAAAGGGGCGCGCCATTAGCGCTTTGTCCCAGAGTCGCAATCGCGCCAACCTTTTTGGGCAAAGTTTTGAACAAATCAACCTCCGAAAGTTCTATCCAACTCATTCACCAACTGAATCCAAGTTAAGTGAGGATGGTTTGGCTTCAAATCTCCTTGAATGGGAAGTAGTTTGCCACCATTCCATAGAGGTTTCCAAGTGATGAAGCCAAATCCATTATTGTCCTGATTGATCTTATCTCTTCCTTTTCCTCTATAAAATTTTGTCTCCATGGTTTGAACAAGCTAGTTCTGATTCTAGTGGCAATACTTGTGCTGAAAGGAAGATATCAAGAGATTAGAGTTGCAAGAGCCTTCTTTGTGTCCATAAGGCTTTACCTAAGTAAGGAGATCTTGTCACCAAAGAGAGAGAGGCTTGCCCCTCATCCCTTCAACCTTTGCAAGACTTGTGTCGCTGAGCACCCAGCCAAAGGAGGACTTGACATCAGGACGCTGGTTGTATTCTCCTTTGTTGATTATTAATAATAGATGACTATCATTATGGTTCCATTCTCATTGTACTTGTAATGGTTGATTTTGAATTAGATCCTTCCTGACTGATGTATAATTGCATATATTAGATTTCATGCTTGTGTTTGTGTTGTTCTCTTTGTGTGCAGGTGTCCATTCACATGGATAGTGGAGGATTGTGATCGGCCAAGGCAAAGGAACGTGGGCGACATCTCTTCTACAAACGAAAGCGTTGGATATCAAGTAGGTCTTCATCACCTACCTTTTATTTGCAATTAGGAACTTGCGTGATAGCATTGTTTGATTGTTGCTAGACCCGTTCTGGGCTAGTAGGGATCACCTCTATCTGTAGAGGGGATTTACCTCTCCAACAATGAGTACCATTGTCGAAGCTATGAATTGATGATGGAAAGAACCCATACATACCGTATGCAAGAATAAACTCAGCGCCCAAATCAAGGTGTCAAAGGAGTGCGCAAAGGTTATCAGGGTTGAGGACGAGGCCAAGGAGGAGGAGGACCTGGTAGAGGTCGCAATCAGATTATCTGCTACAATGGTGGACAACCAGGGCACTATGCACGAGAGTGTCAGAACCCTACACACCCATCATGTAAATACTATAGATAGTTTGATCATACTATAGAACAATGCCCGATGTTAATAGCTAAGATGCAAGAGAAGAAAACATAGCCTCAACAATCTATGCAGAACTTGCAAATGATGAGGGCTGAGCCTCGTGAAGAAGATCAAAGCGTTAATATTGTGTTGAGAAGTGGAATAACGATTGGTGTTGATAAAGGTAAATAGCCTAAAGAAGATGGATGGGTCTGCAAAGCTATAGAGAAAGAAGCTGGCTTTGATCTGAATCGCACTGAGGAAACATTTATGGAAGCCAAGAAGAACTTCACTGAGGCCTCCACCTCGGGAAGCTAGGGAAAGATACAAGAAATCAGCGCATCTGCAGAAGTTGATCCTTCTGTACTCACTATGTTTTTGGAGACCTGCATGAAGCTGCTGCATGATAGCAAGGCTGTGGAAGGACTGCAGGAATTAATAAATAAATGTGCCAGTAAAGAAAAGGCCCCTGATGGACATCACACGGTCAAAAAGATTGGCAAGCATAAAGCACGAACAGGGTGAGAAGTGAGGCTCACAACGCAAGTAAGTGATTATGAGATGGACCAGGTCATCTTGGATCTGGGGTCCAATGCGAATGTTTTACCAAAACATACATGGGAAAGGATGGGGAGACCCACGTTGTAGTGGTCTCTGATTCAGATCAGGATGGTGAACAAGCAGAAAATCATCCCCATGGGACAATTATATGGCATAACACTGGATATTGAGGGAACGAGTGCAGTGGCAGACTTTGAAGTTATAGAAATTGTCGATGATAGTAATCCTTACCCCGCGCTCCTGGGAATTGACTGGGCTATTGATATGAATGGGGTCATCAATTTGAAAAAGAGGACAATGTCGTTTAAAAGGAAGTCACTTCGAGTTATAGTGCCATTGGACCCTACAGAAGGGGCACACTATACTGAATTGGTCCGCGATTATGAAGAAAGTGATGATGAACTGGATCAAATTTACAAGATAATAGTGTGATATTAGGACTGGACCAATCTAACAATGAATGGATGGATTGCATGGAGCCGGGAGAGTTCCTGCACCTCTGATTCAGACAAGGAATCAAAGCATTGGTAGAATCGCTTACATGAAGTTTCTACATTGCGATGCAATATGATGACGAAGTCACTGTGTTGTGTTTCGTCGGAGGTAAGAAGATTACCTTATTATGATGGTTTAACTAATGTAGGTCTGTTTTTGGATGACTTTGAGTGTGAAGTCCCTAAGGACCACTGCTTCTAAGCATTAGAGTTGGTGCTGCGCGCTACGCCCGCACGATGGTGGGGTACACATAAGGATAATCTTGGTGGATGGAGAGATTACAGAAGAATGATGAAGCTATGGTTTGGGCATGCTAATACCAGAATGACTGAGAAGTATAATGGGAAGGATTATCTGCTCGACCACATGGTGAAGTGGACTAAGGCATGGGGGACATAATCATAACTAGAGTGGGTACACATATTTTTCCATACCTTGGATACAATCCCCATGAACTGGTATATGGAAATGGAGCTTTGCCATGACACTACAGAGTGGGATGTATTGAAGGAAGGTTTCTTATTGACTTTTAGTTTTGAAGATGAATTTGCAAGCATCGATGCAGAGTGGGATGTATTGAAGGAAGGTTTGTTATTGACTTTCAGTTTTGAAGACGAATTTGCAAGCATCGATGAAGTGTTGCAAGAGATTAAGGCGGTTATCTTCAGAACACCAAAGGAACTTATGGAATGGACCCAACTAGACTAGAGCACGCAGCTACGCATGCTTTGGAATGCTATAATGTGACCACTGAAGGGGAAGATGAAGATCCAAGGAAAATTAACATTCCAGAGGTAGAAGGGCATCACGAAGTCGAAGGCCCACAAATAGAAAATCTTGACATCTCCGCACCTTTGAAAACAAAGCAAGTAAACATTGGCACCGAAGAAGAACCGAAGTTTATGAAAATCAAATATTATTGGGAAGATGCCACAGTAGATAAAGTTGCTAAATTACTTCGTGAATACCAGGATCTCTTCCCCAATAAGTTTTCAGATTTAAAGGGCATAATCAGTGATCTGGGTGTTATAAAGATCACATTGAAGCCAGACGCGAAGCCTATTAAATAGAGGCCTGCATAAGCTTAACGATGCATGTGTTCACGATGCATTTCCAACACCATTGACAGATGAAGTGTTAGACAATGTTGGAGGGCAGGAGGCATATTCCTTTACTAACGAGTTTTCGGGGTATCATCAAATCAAGACCGCGCCAGAGGATAGGAGAAAAATGACCTTTGAGACAGAGTGGGGTTTTTTTTCAGTACAGTGTTATGCCATTTGGACTAAATAACACGCCTACAATATTTTCCCGCATAGTCATACGATGGTGTTTGGATTAGTGAAGTTCCATGTAGTGAGCCTGCGCTTGATGCTAGATAAATGTTGAAGATAACAGATTGAGCTGAATTTGAAAAAATATATCTTCTGTGTTCCTTTTGGCATCTTGCTGGGTCATGTTATGTGCAAGCAAGGATTGATGGTGGACCCTGCAAATATTGCAATAATTGTTTACTTGGAGGCTCCTAGGAATGTCAAATAGTTATGCGCGATGCTGGGACATACAGGATATTATAGAAAATTTATGAAAGCTTATGCTCAAATTACCGTGCCCATGGAGAAATTGTTAAAGAACGATGCAACATTCTATTGGGACAAACAATGTCAACACAACTTAGACGTGTTGAAAGAGAAGATGGTAACTACGCCAATCTTGATATTTGCCGATTGGAAGAAGGAGTTTCATGCACACGTGGGTGCTTCTTGCATTCTGTTAGGTGAAATGCTAACACAAGCCAGTGAAGGAGAAATGAACCATCTTATAGCCTTCGCAAGTAGGAAGTTATCAAAGGCAGAAAAAAAAATTATTCAAGGACTGAGTGCGAAGGGCTGGCGATGGTCTACGTGCTGCAAAAGTTCAGGCATTATCTGTTAGTAGGGAATTTCAAGATGTATACAGATCATTCTGCCTTAAAATACTTGGTCAACAAGCCTGTGTTGGGGGTGAAGATTTGTAGATGGATGTTATTATTTTAGGAGTATGACTTTGAAGTCATTGTGAAGCCAGGGAGGTTAAATGCTCGACCTGACCATCTGTCACGAATTGAAATAGGCGAAGAGCCTAGTAATTTGGAGGAAGGGTTGCCAGATGCACAACTCTTTGCGGTGCGCGTAGAGGATGACCATTTCATAGATATTATTCACTTCTTAACTACAGGGATGGTGCTGGAAGGATATACAAGTCAACAGAAGAAGGAAATAGTAGTGTGTGCAGCTGGCTTTTCAGTCATTGCGGTGAATTTGTATAAAATGGGTGCAAATGAAATATTGCAGAGATATGTGCCAAACTTTGAGCGTGATAGCATTCTCACCGAGGCTCATGGAGGAGTTGTGGGAGGCCATTGTGCAGGAAAAGCAACTACACAGAAGATTTTGTGTGGAAGTCTATGGTGTCCAACATTGCATAATGATTCCAAGGAATATTGTAAGGCATGCGATGCATGTCAAAGAACTGGCCAACCGTCGCAAAAGGATGAGTTACCACTACATCCTCAGGTATATTTGCAGGCATTTGAGAAGTGGGTGGTTGATTTTCTTGGGTTGATTCGGCCCCTTGGAAAGAAAATGGCGCGTGCTATATTATCACTGCGACATAATATCTAATCATATGGGCGAAAGCATAGCCCATCAAGGATTGTACAGGGGCTACGACAACAAAATTCTTGTTTGAGTATGTCTTCACAAGATTTGGATGCCCAAAAGTGTTGATGAATGATAGGGTACGCACTTTCTGAATGAAACTATCAGTGCGTTCACTGAGGAATTCTAGGTCTACCATCAGAAGAGTACAACATATCACCTGCAGGCAAATGAAACTGTTGAAGCCTTTAACAAGGTTTTGGAGAACGCGCTGACAAACATCTGCAATGCACAACGAAATGACTGGGATGTACATGTACCTACAGTTCTATGGGCTTATAGGACTACTTGTAAGAAGCTGATAGGACAAACATCGTTTAGATTTGTCTCTGGGGTAGAATCCGTAATGCCGATGGAGTGCATTGTGCCTAGTCTGCGCATAGCATCTTTGATGAATATGGAAGATTGTGAGGCCTTGGAAGAACGACTCATACAACTCATGGAGCTCGAAGGAGACTGATTTTTGGCAGGATTCCATCAACAAGTACAAAATGAATGTGAAAAAGCATGGCATGAGCGACATATCAAGCTTCGCACATTGAAGGTAAACAATCTTGTCCTATTATATGATAGTAAGTTCACTAAATTTCTGGGTAAGTTCTAGATGCATTGGTTAGGGCCATATATTGTCAAATAAATTATAGATGGCGATGTCGTTCAACTCGTGAAGCTGAATGGGGAACCCTTCTCGGGAAAGGTGAATGGAAGTAGGTTGAATTTTTATACAAGGGATCCTACACAATGACTATATGGCAGCAAGATAGTCTTAGTGCTCCAGGCAGTTGCAAGGGAGTGCAGGACTATAAACTACACTTCCCGGCTAGGAGGACAAGGCAGCGAGTAGGCTGCACAGAGAGTGACAAAGATGCAAGACATGAAGTTGCGCCATAGGGGAAGGTACCATGCAGCTTGACAAGAAAATGACTGTTAGAGTTACTATTCATGATGGGACGACCAGAGAGTGGTTAGGAGGAGCGGGATGGCAGCAATTAAGGAAAAAATCTGTGAAGATCTGTCGCCCAAAAAAAAAATATTATCAGAAATTGGGGGGAATGGTCGGATTTGAATTCAGAACCCCCTATAAATTAAGCATGTCAGTCCAATAGAGAACACTTTGCGCTCTAAGACTTGTTAGTGAATTTTGTTGTCTGTCACATATGAGTCGAGCGTTTTGGAAGGAATTCTTGTTGCGCCCTCTGCTTGTGAACTATTCTACAGAAGATAGAGAGTTATTCATTGAGAAAATGGCTGCCACTGACCCTGCTAAATATTTTAGTTCGGAAGCAACCGTATTTGACGCGCTAGGACTAAAAGTATCTACTATTGTTGTATGGAATTTGCATCTACGGATAAACACATTTTCTCTAAGTGGATAGCTACACTTAGAACAACAGAAAGAAAGTAGTTTAACCTTTTCCTATAGTAGATAGATGAGATGAAGGAACTTACTTGTAGTCTTTCGCTTCCTTGATCTCTTTTGAATTGCTCCCATTGCTTCCATTTGAAATGAATGCGCTCAATTAGTACCCATGTCAACAGAAATAGAAACAACAACGATCAAAGCATACATGACCTATCTACTATAAACCATGAAATCAAAGACATTGGAACATATAATTATCATAGATATGAACGAGAATATGAGAAAAGGAATGAACACTTTATTAATATAGAAGGAAGAGTTTCACCCAATACAGTTCGATCCTGTGTCACTCCTCCAACTTTAGTCCAATGCTCGCCACATAAAAAGCACACCAATCCAGCAGCATAACATTACTTGACATAAAATCAAATATCAAACCAAAAGAATTTCTATACAATCTTCAAATTCTAGCCCCCTAATCACTATGATGAGTGGTCAATTTATAGGGAAATGGAGGTGGTTTTGTCATAAATGAGGGTATTGAATGGTTTTCCAAAATTGGAGTTAGTTTCCATGGAGCAAGGGATGAGAGGATAACATGTTAATTGATCCATAGCCTATCCAAAATTGACCTCATAGGATGAGATAATAGCTAGGCATCCTTCTAGAATGCTCTAGAAGGAGAGAATATTCCTAGAATCCAATGTGAATTTCGCTCATTCTCGCCCAAAGCAGGTCAAAGAGGTCCTAAGTGCACTGTAGTGCAGGCCTGAATGGGCCTACCTACTTTGCAACGCATTTTCCCCTGACCAAGGCTACACTGGTGTCCCAAGGAGGCATTTCAGCAGGGTTTCAGGCTAGGAAACTTCCATGGATGAAAGCATTTAATTTGATGAATTGTCTAGGGCATGTAACAACTGAATTAGGGTTTGATGAGCCCTAATTGTATAGATCTAAATGTCGAGAGTGATGTGCCCAACTAGACCTATAACAAGTATGGAGGCTACCCCTGTTGTGCCCACCACCCCTAGATTGCCTAGGCCGAAATAGATTGTGCTCAAAGAAAAATAGCCTGCAATGAAAGAAAAGAAACCAACCGCGAAGGAGAAGCTAAAGAAGCTGGTGATGGTGCACGTGTCACTGAGAAAGCATACTGAGACACAGGTGAAGTAGAAAAAGGATAAGTAACTAGAGAAGGTAGTGAACCTAGAGGAGGAAGAATTCCAGGGAATTGAGGATATTGATGCCGAAGAAGTGGAGCCTATGACGAGACTGCTTGAGTATATCCCTCCACGAAAGGGAAAATCTAAGGTCATGAAGGACCCTGATATGGGGAATTTATAGTGTCAACACCTTTGCTATCTGAGTAAGTGGTGTTCGAGGGTACTAAGCTGGTGCGCATTCCATTACTTAAAATGGAGGATTGGGACCTCGCGGACCACACAAAGTTTCCGCACTTGGCGACTTATAAATACATGTAGAAAACCTACTTTGATGACACAAGGGTTACAATTTTGGAACCCATGAAGTCAGTGCGTGATGTTGAGTAGTCAGGGTTGCTCAATCTGTTGTTGGTGCCGCCTTATCACCGCACCCCCATTTATGGTCTACGTGCACCAGCTCCTCGTGCTGGTTCATGATGGGTACCTACGGCTAGGAGATCCTATCCCTATCACCGACATGTTGATCCACATGATCACTAAGTTACCTTACAAAGGCGTGAACCCTGCCAAAGAATTTGAAGGAAAAACCAAAGAGAAAGAGTTGGCCGATAAGATGAAGGAGTTTGGTCTGATTAAAAAGTCGTGAGGGTACTTTATCACATCCACATCAGACCCGACATTGCAATTGGCTGCCCAAATTCTTGTAGGTAAAGTAATGAGAAAAATTCGTGCGGATGAAGTTCTCGTGCTGGTCATATCGCTCGTGTTTCAGTGCGCGAAGGGGGTTCAATACAACTGGGCCAAGTATCTATGTCAGGAGTTCCTTGTGAACTTCCGTGAGGCCTAGGATGAGAGTAGGCCATTTCATTACACCTGGCTATTATTGTCGATTATTTTGGTTGCTTGGAGGTTATTAGAGGATGGCCAATTTCCTTCGCACAAAGAAGAATTGCCCGAGGCAGAGTGGTTTGCCTTGTTATGGGCCTCAAAAGATCTGGAGCGTGTTAAGGAGACAAAGATATTTTGGGTTCTGAAGGAGATGGACATGCATATGGTGGTCAACCAACAACTAAGGTTGTCTCCCACCTTGTACATGTAGCTATCGACTTATGCAAAATTCAAAGCCTATTTTCACAGGGTCTCCATTAAAGCACGCAAAGAGCTTGAGCATAAATGGTACGCTTTGCCTTATATAGTGATAGATACAGATATCCCAGAAGTCGCGGGGCTTTGGATGTAGGAATGGTGCATGCATACAGAGTTAGATGTTGGAACAAGCACACACTTAGAGAGATTGGCTGCACAAAAGTGGAAGGACGCCGCTCAACAGGTTGTGCGCACCTTGGCTGCACAAAAGAAGAAGGAGGATGCTATGATAACTGTAGAGAAGGCCCATACAGAGAAGGAGTGCACTGAAAAAGCGCAAACATAAGGATGTAGAGGACAATGAGAAGTCTACTTGCCATGATATGGATGAGCAAGAGCTGTCAGAGAAAGGAGGAGGTGGCGGTGAAGAGAAAACCACTCCCTTCATCTTGAAGAAGCGCACATAGGAGCAACAAGGTGGGAAGCGAAAGAAACAAAAGTCTGATAAGAAGATGCATGTGGATCCCATGGTGTTGACAAAGGGCGATCTCGATGATATTGACGACAAAATTCGGGACACCACGACAAAGGTGCTGCAAAAATTCGAGTAGCAATACATGTAGATGCTTGGGGGCTTCCAGAAGGATCTGCGTGAGCTGTAGATCTAGGGAAACTGAATTCAAGCAGATGTTGGGAAGGCGAGTGGTGTGCAAGCCAGCCTAACAAAAGGAAAGAGTGCAGTATCATATATTGACTCACCTAAGGATGTTAGAATCTTTCCTTTTCCTGAAGGGTCAGTCCGTGTGGAGTCAGATGAGCATCACGCGGTGCTTCATACATTAAAGGACATGGGGTTAAACCTTGCCACGCTACCACTTGATTCCCTTCATGCGCTACATTAGGGGGCCGTAGATGAGCCACAAATCAGAGAACAATGTGCACTCACTGTTTTCAGTGAGTTCAAAGTCAATAACCAACATATTTTCGTCGAAAAGAGTTAGGCCTTGAAGGAGCAGGAGGAGTTGTGCACAACGTTAGAATCTAGTCGTAACAATCTAGCAGGCCTGCAAATTTGTACCTGAGTTGGGTATACCTGATGATGTAGAGGCCTCAGCCAAGGTAAGGAAATTGGCTGTTGTAGTGTGCGCTTTGAAGGAGAAGGTCGACAAGGTGACTTTCGACCTCAGCATGCCGATAGCTGAGATGCAGTTGAAACTGCAACTGACCACATCGCCAAAGGTGAGGGAACAAAGGAACACAATGATTAAAGAATCCATGGCTCAACTAGATGTCGTTATTCAATGGTGCAACAAGCTCTTCACTCAGGCACTGGGCCTTTGGGATACTTTGCAAGAGGATACCACACTACAATAGTTGAGCACAAAACTTAGGGAAGCACAAAAACAATACAATGAGCTCAACATGACAACGCGGACATTGGCACTAGTCTAGCATTTTGCACGCCTACAGAAAGGTAAAGCAAAACTATTGCAGATACATGGATTGTAGAAGAAGAAGTCTATGCTCAACGCACGATTTGAGCCTTGGACAGACAAAGCCAGCTAGTTCTTATAGGCCATCCTTGAGAAGAAGAAGGTTATGCAGTGGACGCAGAGGACTACAAAAATGGTAGTAGAGGGGCCAACCACAAAGAAACTGGTCTAGGAGGTGCAATAAGCAACAAAACAGAGTACCACAGAGCTACAAGTGTTGGCAGTGGTATTCAACGAACTTCGCCAGAAATTCGAACAACCAGCTGAGTGACTTGAGGGAAAGTCATGGTCTTTGTGTTGGGGGCCTGTTGGGGTGATGTCCCCAAGGGCAGAAGGGAATTAATTAGTCATTTTTTGTAGCAAATTTTGTAAAAAGATGTAAAGACTTCGTGATTTGTGGATGTGGAGCACATAGATGAATAAGATTCAAAGGGGCTTAGCCCCTTGTTTTAAGTAAAGTTCTGAGTCAATTTTGAAGATTCACCCATGGTCCTCAGACCATGGCATTGTATGTAAAAGTCTATAAATATTTGAGTCTTAGTGAAAGGAAGAAGTAGCTAAACTTAGATAGAGAATTGTGAGTTCATTAGAGAGTCTTGGGCAGGAGCTAAGGAAGGAAGGCTCTGCATCATGCGCTTAGGTAGAGGATGGAAGGCTTCACAGCTGAGTGTGCGAACACCTAGGTAGAGTCTGTAGCTAAGTGCGTGGACCCTTCCAACTATGTGAGCGAGGTAGTTTGAGTATGTAATCAGTGAATTGAAGATCAATAAAGACAATTTTATGAAGAATGGTTGAGTATTTCTATTTATACCTGTTAATGTTATATGTTGTTGATGAATGACATGTTTTATGGAATACTAATTGAATGCTACGTGATTATCTTGAATCTATCTTAATAATGTATCTAATGAATATTTAGACACCTCCACAAAGTTTCTTGTGATTTCTCTTATGTTTTCTGACGAATTAAGTAGCTTTGCGTGAACTTCGATTTAGGGTTGCCTTTTGATGCGCGTAATTAGGTAAATCAACTGTTAAAGATCCGTAAGTACCGATCATGGAACTTCACGAAGGTCTGAAGGCCATTTCAATAGAGTTATAGTAACGAGCCCTAAAAGTGTATCGATCTGTATGGAGGCAGATCCAAGGCCCTGAAAGACATCACACTAGTCTCTTGATGCAGAAACTTAGTTCTTGCATCCCCGCATACTGCCTCAGGTGAGATTGCATCCTATGCTATGCGGGTTGTTGACGAAAGGGCCAGTAGTGTAGGGTTTTGATGGTTGGCACAACTAACTCTGAACCTGGGTTAGGACTCCCTAAGCCAACACCTCTACTAGTTCTTATGACAATTAGAACTAGTTAAACTGACAATAAACTCAAATTAACTTAAATAGATTGCTACAAATTAGAACTCAATCATGTAGAACTGAACTCAAGTGTCTCCAACTCAAATTTACTATGTTAACTAAGTGACAAGAGCCATGTCACTTCAGTTAACTACCTCCAAGTAATATGTTGAAATAGAAATTCAAATTTTAATCTAGTTTGGCCAAGACAAAGTCAAAAATAGATTTTCTTGCTGCATTTTCAACACTCCCTCTTAGCAAGAAAGGGATTATCAACCACCCCTATCCTACACCTATGGAACTTGAATTTGCCTCTTGACAAAGCCTTTATCAAAATATATCCATCTTGTTCCTCTGTTGGAATGTAATGCAACAACATAATTTGCCTCTACACACAATCTCATAGATGGTGATACTGAATTTCGATATGCTTTGATCGATCATGAAATGCAGGATTCTCAAATATTTTGATACAACTATGATTATAATAGTAAATCATAGTCTGACTAAATAACCCAATAAGAATCTTTCTCATCTAGATAGCCTCACATGTTTCTTGACTTGCAACCATGTACTCTGCTTCTGCTGAGTTGAGTGCCATAGATCTCTGCTTCCTGTTGTACCAATAAATTCCTGCTGACCCAACACTAAAAATACCTCCCGATGTGCTCTTCCTATTTGATGGAATCCCCTCCCAATCTGCATATGTGAAGCCTTGCAACTTCACTCCCTCTGTCCGTTTGTACCAAATACTAAATTGAGTAGTTGCTCTGAGGTATCTCAACACATTCTTTACTTCCTCCCAATATAGTTTGGTTGGCTTAACCATTGCTTAACTAAGCTGGTTAAATTCATAACACGTTTCTAGTTGTGTGTTCACCAAATACATAAGTGAACCCACAAGCTACCTGTAAGTGGTAGCCTCCACTACTTCACCTAAAGTAGAATCATATTTCCTCCAGTTTCTTGCTAGAGTAGTCTCCATGGGTTTGCACCTGTCCATGTGAAACCTCTGAAGTATCTCATTGGCATACTTGGCCTAAGAGGCAAACAATTCTCCACCACCTTGCCATACTCCCAATCCAAGGAAGTAGTGCATGAGGTCCATGTCTTTCATCTCGAACTCTCTTGCAAGGTCCTCCTTTCAAGATCTTATCAACTTCTCATCACCAGTAAGGATCAAGGCATCAACATATAAAACAATAATCAATAATTTACCTTCTACCACAACGTGATAAAGGTTTGCATTTTCTTCACTTTTGGTGTATCCAAAATTCGAGAGATAGTTGTCAATCTTGGTGTACCAAGCACCGGGTGCTTGATTGAGTCCATACAATGCTCTCTTGAGTCTAAACACATACGACTTTTTGTCAAAGGTCTTGAGCCCCTTCGGGTGCTCAATATACACCTCCTCCTCAATAACTCCATTGATGAATGTTGTCTTCACATCCATATGATAGATCTTCCACCCCATATGCGCTAACAATGTTAGAATTGACCTCATGTATGAGTACCTTTCTACTGGAGAAAAGGTCTCCTCATAATCAATTCCCTCAACCTGAGCGAACCCCTTGGCCACAAATATGGCCTTATGTTTCTCTATGCTTCCATCTTTTGCATGCTTTACCTTGTAAATCCATCTTGAACCAACCACTGATTTGTCTTTTGGTCTTGGGACAGCTTCCCAAACATTGTTTCTTCCTTTGGAGCCAAAATCTCTTGATTAGGTTGCAATTGAATATCCCTCTCAAGAGAACACCTCATTGCCTTCTCCTCATCAAATTTCAAATTCCTTATGATCATTGTCATCCTGAGGGATGAAATGATCTAAATTGGATCATTGTCATCCTGAGGGATGAAATGATCTAAATTGGATCATTATATTTTTTTTCATCCATCTCGATGCATTTGGAGTGGAAAAAGTGGAGGAATCAACTCACGGGACCATTTTTATTGGCAGGACCTCGTTTGGTAAAATAAGGTCTAAAACCTTATGGGAGAATTTTGAGGCTTCAAACAACATTTTCTTGGGGTAAGAGTTTACCCCATACTGAATCACCTTTTCATTCTATTCTACACACAAAGAGCTTTCCAACGACACAAGAATCACATCAATTAGAGTATGTATGCAAAAGTTATGTAGCTTAGAAGTTGACCTTCCTCTTTTCACACCTATAGTTCGGGAGGATGTCGCGTCAGCCCCCATTATTCATGGAAAATGGGATATCCATGTGTTTTTGATGTAAAATACTATAGAAGAGTCTATTTTGTAACTTAGTTAAGGGTTGATGTAGTCAAAATTAACCACTAGTAGGCTATCAGGTTGTGTTATAACTAGGCCACTAGGAGGAAGAGGCATTCCATTATTTCAAGATAATTTTGTTCCATAGTTGAGCAAAGATAGCTAGGAGAGATAGGAGGTAGAGCACATAAAGAGGATATGTGTACAATAGCAGCCCACGAGCCACAAGTATTACTTCTTTGTATCTGCAGCCATATTTCCAAATAGAGAAAGAGAACGAAGCGACCTCACCTTCCAACTAGGTTTTCTCCCGAAAGGGTGTCCCAAAGAGCATATCTTGTGTATTATGTGTGTGTGAGATTATTTTTCCGTTCTCTACTTTTCTGCTTGATTTACTTTTACATGCATGCACTAATTACAATTAATTTTATAGATATAGAAATTAAATAAAACTGTAATAGTGTAGAATCTCAAATTTTTAATATAATATTATCAGGTCTGTTGTGACGAATTGTCCAGTGGAATATCCATGAAATTTTAAGGATAATTTGGTATAAGAGCGGGTTTATTTAGGCATTTTGTGGAGATTGTAGGGGTCTAGTTCAGTGAGGCAAAAAATCATAAAACCCTAATCATGGGAGACGAATCTGTAAACGAACCTTGTGATCCTGCAGAGGTGAAGTTTTCGTGGCTTGAACAAAAAGTCGCAGATATAAACCGCAATGTAAAGCTCCTCATGGCAGTCCTAAGTAATAGGCTAGGGATATTTGGAGAAGGTGGGGGTTTGAATGTAGAGGGAAAATCAAAACAGGGAATAGAAGGTTGAGTAGAAATGGAGAATCAACCACAGAAAGAGCTCAAAAAAGATCATCCCAATTCGAGTGCCGTGAATAAATTACAGTCCCTGTTTAAAGTGGAAGAACAAGTTGATATCAAGTCGTACCACAGGGAGATCAATGCTCTGAAGCTAAGCCACTGGTTGCAACAACTAGAATTTTAATTAAGTGTCCATCATATTGAGAAAGGGCAGAAGATCTCATTCGCGTGACTAAAATTGGAGGGCTATGCACTGACTTGGTGGGAGAGCCATGCGAAAACCATGAGGTTGGATGGAGAACCTCTAGTGACTAAGTGGGAGGATTTCAAAACCCTCATTAAGTCACAGTTTTATCCCATTGGGTACATGGAAGACTAGTGGATCCGGTGGCATTAATTTAGGCAAAAGTCGGGCCAAAGCATGCAGGAGTACACCACAAAATTCAAAAAGATGGCTATAATGTTGGGTATCACTCCAAAGAACCCATATGTACTCCTCAAGTATTTGGTGGGTCTGCACTGCCATCTGCGTGAGCAAGTAATGTTGTTCAAGGCCAAAACAGTGGATGAGGCTTGTGTACAGGCACAATACCTAGAGAACATAGGCCCGAAAAGAGCGCAATCAAGTGGATTGAAGCAAAAGGAGAAACAAGATGCTTCTAAGGAGGGGAAGAAGAAGCAAAAGCGGGAAAATATAACAATATGGCAGCCACAATGCACCAATTGAAAGATCCTAGCAACCACTGTAACCAATGCAACATTGATGGCTATACAGAGGAGAAGTGATGGAAGTTGCATCCAGAGCTAAACTTGAAGAACAAGAAGAAAGATAATAAGAAGAAGAATCTCATAGCCACTTAATCGAGCAACCGAGTTGAACGTAGCTTGGATGTGGATGAGAAGATCGTTTGTACGTCAATGCATAAGGAGGTGAATCTGAGTAGCCTTTAACAATACGAAGAGAAAGAAATGACCAAACTCTTCCATGTAAAGATATAGTTAAAGAAGACGAAGATTGATGCTTTGTTTGACTCACGACCGCAGGAAAATCTCATTGTAGTAGATCTGGTCAAGAAGTTGGGGCTGGAAGTTCGTGATCACCCAAACCCATATCCACTAGGATGGGTACATAAGGATGCAGAGCCGAAGGTAACAAAACAGTGTAAAATTAGATTTGCTATCAGTGTGATTTCATTGATGAAGTAGATCTGGATGTGGTTCCCCTTGATGTATGTGGAGTCGAGTTTGGGAGTCTATACATAAACATGCATGATGTAATATTCATGAGGAGACCTAGCTAGTACCGGCTCATCAATGATGGAAAATCATTCATCACCAACACACACAAAGGCAAGTCGAAAATTTGACTGGTAAGTGCCAACCAAGCCAAGAAATTGATCAGTTCCAGCAAAAAGTATGTTTTATTATTTTTAAGAGAAAGTGAGTTTGTAGAGGAGTCAATAAGAGGTAAGGCATCCCTAGAGGGGTGTACTAAGAAACAAAAACAATAATCGGAGGAGTTGTTACATGCATACAAGGATGTGTTTTGAGAGCCTAAAGGGTTACCCCCAAAGAGAGAAGTGGAGCACGATATCCAACTATTTCCAAACTCCCCATTGCCAAATATTGGGTTGTACAAGCAATCTATTATAGAAGCAAGTGAGGTGAAGAAATAGTTGCAACAAATGCTGGAACAAGGTTTCATTCAAACGAGTACATCACCATGTGGGTCACCCACCATCATTGTGCCAAAGAAGGATGGGACTTGGTGGATGTGTATATATTACACGACGTTGAATAAAATCGCGGTCAAGAACATATACTCCCTGCCCAGGATAGATAATCTGCTAGATCAATTGCAACAAGCAAAGCATTTCACCAAGTTGGACTTGAAGTCTAGATATCACCATGTTTGAGTCAAAGAAGAAGATACATGGAAGACTGCCTTCAAAACCACACAAGGTTTGTATGAGTGGTTAGTTATGCCATTTGGCCTATGTAATGCACCAGCTACATTTATGAGATTAATGAATGATGTACTACACCCTTTTATAAATTCATTTGTTATTGTCTATTTGGATGATATACTGGTATATAGTGCTACCTGGGAGGAACATATTTCACATTTGATGCAGGTGCTGGAAACATTAAAGAAGCACCAGTTGCTAGAAAATCTCAAGAAGTGTGAGTTTGCACAGTAGTCCTTGGTGTATTTGGGATATGTGATTGGTGGAGGAAAATTGAAGATAGATCCTTCCAACATGGAGGCCATCATGAAATGGTCGGTGCCTACTAATGTTACTAAGGATAGGAGTTTCACTGGGGCAACACAGTACTTGAGGAAATTCATAGCCTCATTTTCAGCGGTAATAGAACCACTCCACACCATAACAACAAGTGGCGAGGGTTTCCAGTGGGGAAAAGGGTGGCAAAAGGATTTCGATGAGTTAAAGAAGAAAATCAACGAAACACCAGTTTTGGCATTACCAAACTTGCAATGACCCTTTGAAGTGGAGACACATGCAAGTGGGTATGCTTGGGAGCTATCTTGATGCAAGGAGGGAGGCTCGTTTGCTACCATTATGAAGTATTTCATGGGGTTGCTACCATTATGAAGTATTTCATGGGGTTGTTCTTAACTACCCTACCTACGATAAGGAGCTCTATGCCATGGTGCAAGCTGTGAAGAAGTGGAAGCACTATCTGATGGGAAAGGAGACAATAATCCACACAGATCACCAACCATTACAATACTTGCAGGCCTAAAATAAGCTAGAACAGACCAAACACTACAAGTGGATGGGGTTTTTACAACAATTTCATTTGGTGATAAAATATAAGAAGGGAAGCACAAAGAAGTTGGCTGATAAGCTTTCAAGGCCACCCACATCAAATATTACAACTTTGGGGACTCTTATGCACATGGAGCCATTCACCCATGATGCATACATAGAGGCATATTCAGAAGATGAGGACTTCAAGGAGGTGTATCGGTAGTTGCAGATTCAGAGTCATGTGACAATTGTGACAACACCATTAACTACCATCACCAGGATGGGTTAATCTACAAGCTGGATAAGCTATGTGTTCCTAAAGGTGAGTGTTTATAGTTGATTATAGAGGTTCACACCTCCAAGGTTGCAGGGAACTTTGGTGTAGGGAAGATCATGGCTAACTTGCAAAGGTATGTGTATTGGCCCAATATACAAGAGCATGTAGCTAGGTTCATAAGAGGATGCATGCTTTGTTATAACAGCAAGCCTAGCAGCAGGAAACAGGGCCTATATCATCCCTTACATGTACCTACTCATCCTTGGGAAAGTATTTCCGTGGACTTTGTGGGAGGTTTACCGACAACTAGGAAGGGACATGATCACCGGTTCATGGTAGTTGACGGGTTAAGCAAGATGTGTGTTCTGATGCCCTATAAAAAGACCATCAGTGGATAAGAAGCAACACACTTGTTCTTTGGACAGGTCTGGGCACACTTTGGGATACCAAGGAGCATAATTTTAGACAGGGATACAAGATTTCTCAGTGCATTCAGGACTACATTGTGGGAGAATATGGACACGAAGTTGAAGAGATCTATAACATTCCATCCATAGACAGATGGGCAGACAAAAGTAGTCAATAGGAATTTGGTGCAACTTCTAAGGTGTTACAAACAGAATCATTCAAAGACCTAGGATGAAAATCTGGTATATAGACAACATTCTTATAACAGAGAAGTCCACACTTCTACAGGAAAGTCCCCATTTGAAACTTGTTTTGGATATTTTCCACCTTCACCTTTAGATATTGCATATGGGCAACAAGGAGGAGTGAAGGAAGACATTACTGGATATGCTTTGAGGGCTGAAAATTTTATAGAGAAGATAAGGCATATCCATCTATAGTTACAGGAAACACTGCAGAAGTCATAGGTGAAGTATAAGGCCAGGCATGATCAACATAGAATAGATAAATTATTCAAGGTGGGAGATATAGTATGACTATAGTTGAACAAGGAGAGGTTGTAGGGGCTTGGTAAGAAAATCAAGGCTCTAAGGTATGTTCCCTTTGAGATACTGGAAAAGGTGGGTGATAATTCCTATCGACTCAGTTTACTAGCATTTATACGCATTTACTTAGTTGTAAATGTAGAAAATTTTAAACTATATGAGCCTTCCATGCTAGATCAGGAGAAGGAACAGGTCCTACATTCTGTGGAGGATTGGGCACCAGACGCTCAGGCAGAGTTGACAGAAGATACAATTTTACAGAAGAGGTCTAGAGCTATAAGACAAGGGAAACAAGACGTTTGGCAGATTGGGTTGAAGGGACAACTTCCAGGCAAAGCTAAATGGTACACCAGAGAGAAGGTGGAGGAAAAATTTCCTCACCTCATTCAGTAAAATATTTTGGGGCCAAAATTCTCCCAAACTGGGGAGGTGTGATCGAAATTGGATCATTATATTGTTTTTCATCCATCTCGATGCATTTGGAGTGGAAAAAGTGAAGGAATCAGCTCATGGGACCATTTTTACTGGCGGGACCCAGTTTTGAAAAACGAGGTCCGAAACCTTCTTGGAGTGTTTTGAGTCTTCAAACGACATTTTTTGGGGGTTCAAGTTTTCCCCATAAAGGAGCATTTTTTCATGCTATTCTACACACAAAGAGCTTTCTAATGGCACAATAATTGTGTTCATCGGAGTCCATATGCAAAAGTTATGCCACTCAAAAGTTGACCTTCCTGTTTTCACACCTAGACACATGAAAAATGTGTCTAGAAACATGTTTGTGATGTAAAATACTCTATAAGAGTCTATTTTGTAACATAATTAAGAGTTTGTGTAGTCAAAATTCACCACTAGTAGGCTATTAGGCTGTGTTATAACTGGGCCATTAGGAGGAAGAGGCATTTCATTCATTCGAGAGCATTTTGTTCCATAGATGAGCAAAGATAGTGAGAAGAGATAGGAGGTAGAGAACACAAAGAGGATCTATGCACTGTAGTAGCCCACAAGCCACATGCATTACTTCTTTGTATCTGCATCCATATTTCTAGACATAGAAAGAGAGTGAAGTGACCTCAACTTCTAGTGTGGTTTTCTCTTGAAAGGGTTTTCCAAAGAGAATATCTTGTGTATTATGTGCGTGTGAGCTTATTTTGTCATTCTCTACTTTTTTGATTGATTTAATTTTACATGCATGCACTAATTACAATTAATTTTACAGCCCTAGAAATTAAATAAAACTATAAAGTGTAGAATCTCATATTTTTAATATAATATTATCAGATATGTTGTGACGAATTGTCCAGTGGAATATCCACGACAATTTATGGGTCATGGAAAGTACACACGATAGTTGTCAAGTGTTTCTATGTACCCCAGAAATATCCCCAACTCTGTTGTTGGCTCTAGGTTTTTCATTGCTCCCTTGGAAACATGACATAAACTGATGATTCAAATATCTTGAAGTGTGATACATCTGATTTATTCCATGAAAAATATTCCTTTGGTGTACTCATGCCAAGAATCCTATGAGGACTCCTATTCTGCAAATAAATCGTTGTGTTGCATGCTTCAACCCACAAGTGTAGAGGTAGGTTTTGGTCATGCAACATCGCCCGTGCTTCTCCCACAATACTTATATTATTCCTCTCAGCCACCCTATTCCATTGTGGGTTATGGGGTGCTTTCAAATCTCATCGAATGCCTTTTTTTGCATAGAAATTTTTAAACTCATTCTACATGTACTCACCTCCGTTATCACTCCTAAGAGCCTTCACTTTCTTACCACTTTCCTTCTCAACAAGGGCTTTAAATTCATATAATTTGGAGAATGTATAATATTTCTTAAGAATGAAGTAGATCCATCACTTCCATGAGAAATCATCTACGAATATAACATAATACTTGTGCTTCGTAGTGGAGGTTGTCGAGAATGGTCCATAGACATTGTAATGGATCCTTTCAAGGACTGCATATGCATTGTTGTCCCAATCATTGAAGGTGGGTTTTGTGTACTTCCCCAACATACACCCTTTGCATGTATTCCACTGCTTTAGTGCACCTTTGGGGAGGCCTATACAAATATATTGCATGATCTTCAAAATGCCATGGTGCAAATGGCAAAGTCTTCTATGCCATAATTCACAGACATCTCCGCTCTGCACCTTCTCTGCTTTGTGCTCAATGCTGCACAATCTTCCACATATAATTTGTAAAGGTTCTTCACTCGAACCCTAGTCTTCTTCACTTTCCCTATGGCGATGTGTCTTAGGAAATAATTCCCTATGTTGAATATCATATTGTAACCATGGTCTTCCAACACAGTTACAAAAACTAGATTCTTCTTCAAACTCGGTACAAACATCGAATCCTTGAGCCTGAGAGGGGAGCCAGAATCCCTCTGAAAAGTAATTATACCAATACTGGTCACACTATACCTTCCATCATATCCCATATCGACATGCATCTAGAGATCCTTCTCCTCCAAGTCACTGAAAAATTCTTTGTTCCCTGTCATGTGGAATGATGCACCACTGTCGATATATCGCACACTACCCATCGCTATGCTTTCCATGCATGCAATGAAGGTAAAATCAAGTTCGAATTGGGAAGCCAAGGCTTCAATTGCTTCTCCTCCTGTGATCTCCTTGCATGCCTTCTTGTGTGGACACTTCATTGCATAGTGCCCGAATTTGTGATAGTGAAAGAACTTGATTCTGGACAAGTCTTTCTTCTTTCCCTCTTGGCTAGAATTAACCTCACCTTGGGACTTCTTCCCCTTGGAATTACTTCCTTTACTGACTAATGCAAAGTCCTCTTCCTCTTATTTGGTTGAGGTCCCATCTCTGATATTCCACCTTATTTTCTCCTGCACCAAGTCGGACCATAGGCGCTCCCAATTTGGTAGTTTCTCCCTTCCATTCACCGAATCTTGGTAGCTATGCTAGCTCTTGGGAGGGCCTAGAAGGGTTAGGCTCACCAAATCATCCTCTACTACAGTAACACAAAATTGACCAAGGTCATCATGACATTGCGTGAACTTTCTTAGGTAATACGGAATATTCTCATTCTTCTGCATCTTGATATTTCGAAGTTTGTCCTTCAGCGCCAAATTCCAGTGCTCACTACTATTATGGAAACAATTTGTTAGTTCTTTCCACATTGTACACAAAGTCTCTTTTCTCATGGATATTTGAGACAATATGGTCTTGTACTCCCTCCAATATGATTCCCCTCACCCTGGAAACACAATTCTTCCATTCTGCTAGATCCTTAGCATGAGATGTTGCTGGTTTCAGAATATCATTATCGATGGATTCCTTCAACCCATTATCCTCTATTACTGCCTCCATGCTGTCCTTACATGCAACATAATTTGAGATTCCCTCAAGGGAATACTCAAGCCTTAGTCCATTGAAAGTCATCTTCTTAGTCTTGAAGAAAGCCTACAACACTGATATGCAAATTCGAATCTCGTGCAATGACAACTTTGAAATCTATGTTCTACAATGATTCCAACTCTGATACCATGTATAAATGAATGTGTAGATTCAATACTTCTCATGAAATTTGCTAAATCACAAGACTTGAACCTACTCTATTGATCTGTGGAAGTTAATTCACCATCTAGAACAAAAATTATAGACATACAAAAGGAAACATCACACATGCACAAACATTTATCTAGGGGAAAGCAACTCCTGAAAACCCCTTACTATCTATATTGCATTAATCAAAGAATAAAGAAGAAATACGTATGCTTGCTCAAGCTTGAGCACACCCTGCAAGTGTATAGTCTATCCCTCTGCTTGACTGACTGAACCTAGCCCAACACTTATCCAATTTCAAGCCTTCCCAAGCTCCTATTTCCTTATGTTGTTCCCTTGGGAAAGTGACTCTATTTTCTAAGAATTTCACACCAAGGAATTGTGCAATAGCCTTAGATCAATCTCTAAATGCATGCATAACCTATACACATGGGAATATGCTACAAATCATGGTACACTTCTTTGGAATCTCCATCTCAATTGGGTAACTCGAATTCTCTGCATACAATAATTATTTTGGGATGATTGATTAGTTAACTCATTGATCACTGAGTGTGGTTGAAGTCCCACTTCCACAACTTGACCTCCACTATATCTTCATACAATTAGAACTAGTTAAACTCACTAAAACTCAAATTAACTAAAATAAATTGCTACAAATTAGAAGTCAATAATGTAGAGCTGAACTCAAGTGTCTCCAACTCGAATTTACTGAGTTAACTGAGTGACAAGAGCCATGTCACCTCAATTAACCATATCCATGTATTTTGCTGAAATAGAAATTCGAATTTCAATCTAGTTTGACCAAGGCAAAGTCAAAACTAGATTTTCTTACTGCATTTTCAACACGCACAACTTCTTCTGCACATGCTATATTTGGACACGCTTCCTCCACACCTGCTATGGGTTAAACTCGACCAAAGTTAGTAGCTATTTTACTAAGCGGTTGACATATATGAAATTATTGGTAATATTTTAGTTGTAAATGTTGCTTATCTTCATATTTTTGAATATTTCGAATATTTCTTTGTTTAGGCTTTTGTGTGGAAACACTCTTTGTGTGGATCTCTGCACTTTGCACTAGGCAATTTTATTGTTAATATTATTGGTAATATTTTAGTTATAAATAATACATATCAATAGTCAATTGAGTAAAATTGCGTACAAAACCACATTTCATTGAGTAGACACTTTGTTTATAAGACATGCAAAAGTGTGGATTGTCAATCTATCATTCTATTGTTTTGTGTACTAACACATTTGTTTTTCATTCTACATTTTTTATACTGCAGTTATCCTTTTTGTTTATGCTAGACTGTGCAAGTGAAAAAATAAACGTATTGCATCAAATTACTCACTATTGCTTCTACACCTTTGTTCTCCTGGACATACGTCCTTAGGTAGATTGTTATCTTACACTGTTATTTAGATTTTTCATATCTGCAATGCTTTCGATGCAATACTTATGGCATACAACCAGGGGAAGTGACAATAATCAATTTAACACAATTTGTATCTAAATACAAATAAGTTACCATAATTGCTATAATAATGACAATTGAATTGAAAGAAAAAAACTGACGTTATCTCCTTAGTTATTGCAGATACTTGTTTTTCGGCATAAATCATAAATAAAAGGGTCTAAGTTCTATGAAGATTTTGTGACATAATTTAATAATAATAATGATATCTAGATGGCGGCTTTATCTTTGTAGCATGTTTCAAACGCAAACTAGTGGCAAGTGGCAATTTAATATCAGTTTTGAATGTCAAGGAATGAGGGCGTTACATAATGCATAAGTAGTTGTGCAGAGGTGGTTGTGTGTGTGCAGAGGTTATGTAGAGAACAAATGCATGTGCAGAATTTGTGCGGAATGAGGGAAGTGTACGACGATATTTTAATTGTAATGTGTTTTGATATTAGTAAATTGTGCACAAGAACATTGCTTATTTTTTATCAATAGATTTTGCAGAGTGCGGAAGTGCATATAATGAAAGCTTGAGAGATTTTTGCACACAATGGAATATGTTGTTCGAAGGTATCTTGTGCGGAGAACAAATGCATTTTCCAACGTTTATTTCACAATGAATGCTTCCTTCCCACTATTGATTTATCATATCATCAGATGTGATCTTAGCCTAAAAAATTGCAGGGAGGTTAGGACACATGTATTCCACAATACCCATAAATTGTTTTGGGAAATTCCACCCAGAGACAATTTTATTAAAATAATTAATTATTTTTAATGGGTGCCTAAGTCTAAACTTAGGAAATTAAAATAATTAAAGGGTATTAATCTAACTGTGGGTGAAACTTCTAGAAGAATATGAAGATCGAGTCCAAATGATTTGAGCCATTGATTAGAATCTAATCTGGAACATTGTTCTCAACTGGAGGATTATAGGAAGGACATCGATAGGCATTTGGAAGGGAAATTGAGTGGAGATCAAGAGATTGATTTCTCAAGAGAGCAGTGTAGGGAAGCCAGAGAGATCATCGAGGAGATTTCTTGTAGTGAGGAGCAAGAAGAGTATTTGGTGGGAAGTTTTCCTAGGCTGAAGAGTACAAGGCAAAGAGGGTAGAACGACGGATGACGTAGGGCCATGCAGAGCTACGCTGTGGCAGCACAAAGCCTGAGAGGGAGATCAAAATTCTGTTGAGGAACCGTCAGAATCTAGTGTTAGGGGATGGGGTGTGAGATCAGGAGTCTAGAGATCTAAATATTCCAGCCAACAGAGGATCAGAAGGAGGGGCATCACAGTCCCAATAGAGGTGATGCAAAGACTGTGTGGGTTTGATGCATTTCTGCACAGAGGTTGACACAGAAGGGACACAGAGGCTCATTTCTAGCAAGATCAATGTCGATTCTTCCAGTGACAAGGTGAGATCATCTCACTATTTATTTTGCCTAGTTTCTCTCTGTATTAGATAGCTAGTTTGGCATCCAACACATTGTACTCAAAATTAATACAGTTTAATAATACAAACCCTCAGCTACTGCACCGGTTTTCCCACACTGGGTCTTTCCGGGGACATTTGTCCAAATATAATTGTGTAGATGTGTGTGATGTTTATGTCTCTCCTGTGTTGTATTTAGATTCTGTAGTTTTTATTTGTGTATGCTACAATTGTATTTACTTTGATATTTACAGTAGAACACTGTAAATAACTTGCATGGATTAACAAGTAGAAGAAGTCATATCAGTTTGCTGCAGTAGGAATCAGGTAACTGATTTTTCACATGGTATCAGAGCACAGATCGTGAGCAAAAGATATTAGAAGCAGAAAGGAAGAGGAGTTTGAAATTAATATAGAGGCAACAATTCAAAACCCCTGAGGCAGCGCAGTTCGAAGGCCAAGGAGGTCAAAGTTTTGAGTGAGATTGATTTCTCTGAGTGAGCCGATAGAGAAATTTGATTCTCTAGATAGAAGATTTCCACATGCAGAAGGGAGCAATGAAATTTCCTTGTAGATCAGATCTTCAACTGGGACACAGTTATTTTGCAGCAGTTGCTGGCAGAATAATGTCAGTGGGAGAGAAGGAGACACACTTGAGGGAATTTCTTCATTAGAGAATTCCTAGCCAGGGAATTTCTTCGTCAGAGAATTCCTATCCAGGGAATTCTATTTCTCTATTGCTGAGCAGCAGCTCAGAGGAGATGATCTACTAAATCCCGTAGGGAATGTGTATGCCAACCTAGTGCCACGCAGAGGAGAGAGGAGGTTGTTGGACATTTCCATTTGCAAATATGGAAGTTAGTGTGTTACGAGATCTAGATCGATTGGGTGGTGCATCCAACCATGTGATTTGGAAGGCAAGGATGTCATGCCTTTTGGATGAACATTTTCTTAAGACCTACATCGACAATGTGGTAGTTATGCCCATAGATCTAGATCCACTCAAACAGTACAAGGGAGAGATGGAGAAGGCCAAGCAAATGATCCTCGGTGAAGTGAAGAATCATCTAGTATGTCACATATCTAGAAAAGGGACTACCAAGGACATGTGGGATGCCTTGTCCACACTATATCATGGATCTTCTGAGCAATGAAATATGTACTTAGAGCATAAGATGGGATCCACAACACTGCAGAAGGGGGAACACATTGATCCATTCCTTGCAAAGCTTCAAGAAACTCGAGATGAGTTGGTAGCTGTGGGGTCAACACCTCAGTCTTATGAGATGGTAAGACTGGACCTGAATTTAGTTTCAAAGGAGTGGCAAGTATTTGTCTAGAGCATCTTGGGTAGGGAGAAATTGTTAGACTGGGAAGGAATGTTGGCCACTCTTCACCAAGAAAAGATGAGGAGAGACTTGGTCAAGTGTAAACTTGATGGAAACAACAACAGTGGGATGAACTCCAAGGAGGAGGAAGATAATGCAACCCTTTCATATAAGGGGAAAAAAGAGTAGCGGAGGCAGAATAAGGACGTCTTGAAGATCAAATGCTTCCGGTGTGGTGAACTTGGTCACTATGCTACACAATTTCTTTCAAGAAGAAGGACAAGGATGAGAAGCATGATCTGAAGGCTGCATCCATGAAGATCGAGGAGGAGGAGTTTTCCATTACAACCTAGATACCTCCAAGAGGGAGGTGGGTTGATCTAGAGCTGCAGTTCGAAAGGACCGCAAGTGGGCGGGATCCTTGAGGAGTCCACCACTAGGATCAATATCTTGCTATGGAAGCCCATATCAGTAGTAGCAGAGTTAACAACAGTGTAGTTGGCATAGAACATAAGTCAACAGCAGCGTAAATACTAGTAGCAGTCAAAACTCCAACAATAGATGCATCATGTTGAACACTTGTTCAATAATTTTGGATGCTTTCCAATTATTGATGTAGTAGTAGTAGTAGTTAGAGAAGGATGCAGTGTCAGCAGTGGCACGACCAATAACAGCACATATGCATAGTTTCAGAGGGAGTTGCGGTACAGATGCAGTGTTGGCAGTGACAGGGTCAACAACAGTACAGATGAAAAATTTCCGCAGTAGTTGGTGGGTAGTGATGTCAAACATTAACAACATAGAGGAAGATGTCACAAAATAGGGCAATGCTTCAGCAGGGTGCATTGCTAGAGCACAATCCTCACTAAGAGGGAGTGTTGATTTATGGTAGCATCGAATTTTCTCTTAGCCTCAAAATTTGTAGGGAGGCTAGGACACATGTATTTCACAATACTCGTAAATTATTTTGGGAAATTCCACTCGGAGATAATTTTATTAATATGAGTTTCAAATGTCAATGACATACGAAAGGGCGTAGTTGAGTGTGGAAGTGGTTGTGTGTGATAAATGTTTGTGCATAAATGGATTTTCTATGCGGTTCCACACATATGCAATTATGTTATGTTGAAAGTATATGAAAATCATGTTCTTAGATTTGATGTTTTGGTGATTATGTTGTTTTTTGAATGCGTGAGCAGGTGTGTAGTCTATGAATTGAATGTTGAGATGACTTGTCTTTGCCTACAACTATGTTTTCTATTAATCAGAGGATAGACATCAAGGCTAAAGCATCGGTTTGACGTTCTACATAATTGATACTCTGGTTATCATTTTTTTTCTTATGCTAGGCTGTGCAAATGAAAAAATAAATGTATTGCCTTGGATTGCTTACTATTGCTTATGCACGTTTGTTCTCCCAAACATACTCAATAACATAGTAGTGGGGAGCAATATTGTTTGTAAATATTTTTTTCTTATGCTAGACTGTGCAAATGAAAAAATAAATGTATTGCGTTGGATTGCTTACTATCGCTTCTGCACGTTTGTTCTCGCAAACATACTCAATAACATAACAGTGGGAAGCAATATTGTTTATAATGTTGACATGAATAAAAGTAATTTTTGTGATTAAAAAACTTGTTTCTAAGTGCAAATGTGCATGAATTATGCAAAATTTATGTGATTCTATGGAGTGCAGAGGTTTGGACAATGAAGGCTTCCTCCACACAATGATTTTCCTTTGCAATTCTGTACATATACTTATTTACATAAGGATAACCATAAACAAATCTTTCACTATTCGGGGAACATAAATTTTAATCAATTGATCAATAAAATATTTAGGATGGAAGAAGTTGATTATGCTGAAGAGCGGAAACCACTCTCTGTTTGCAAGAGGTTTTCTTTGACATTTGTGCTTAGGCATAAAGTTTCCTTGCTGTTCTTGTTTTCCCAAATGAAAAACTCCTTGTACGAAGTGCGTTTTTCTGGTGCATTGCCTCCTCCTTCACAAACTCCTTTTCGCAACTCATTGAAAATCAAGGTGCGTTTTATCTTCTTGGACCCCTCATGATATTTCTCTTTCACAGAGAGAATTACTCCCACAATGGAGATGAGTGAATGCATACAGAATTTTGTCTACTTTTGGTTTCTGAGATAATTACAACCTTATTACTTGCCTTCTTGATAAGACAAAAATTGATTTAACATATAAAAGACAAAGCTTCAAATATAGGAATATATAACATGTTTCCACTCTTCAATACCTACGCACTTCATATATTATATGCCCATTACATATGGCTCTAACATATAATTTTTTTTAATGCATGAAACATAACCACCGCATAAAGGGATCTTCAATCTAATCCACTTAACATATGTGAACACCTCACACACTAATATATGACTATTCACCATTAAAAAACAACACCATACGTTCTATCACACTTCACCATTAAAAATATCAATGAGCCTTCATGTGAATACATGATTCAAAAAAAGCTATTCAACACATCGATAAAAAACTTAACGGAAAGCAAAACTCATGTCATTGCATGGTGATGTTGACATACAACCAAATCCACACCATGTTCACTGCATCCGGCTTGACACCACTGGTGCAAAGTCATGATTTCAATCAATTTTTCGACCAATTGACAGGAGTTTCCACCAGCGTTAAGTCATAGTCTTAACAATCTACAACAGTTCGACCATTTGATATAGATAATAGGTTCGACTTTCAATTTATGCACCGGACCTCATATATATGTATGACCAAGATACCTTCATCCACACTCACTGCACCAGCAAAGGATTCAAATATACATATCACGACTTCCGCATACAACGCAATACCATTCACAATATTCAACAGTTCAACATAGTCTCAACATTCAACATTAAAACGCACACACAGTTTCCAGGGTTTACAGTTTCATCACACAAAGATGAGTACGAGACAACACAATGCAGGAACAACCATCATACCAGGGGTTCAATGCAACGTTCACAAATAATCTCAACACATTACAGGAAATAATTAGCGCATACTACAGTCAATGAACAAGCTTGAAATTAACGTCTAGCTCAAACACACACATGAATAGAGGACAAAAATGACCATAGGGACATGATAGCAAAGGCTAATGGTAGTATATAGGAGTTACATGGTAAAAAATGCTAAAAATGGTGGCTGGCTCTGAAACTATGTAGTAATTGAATTGGTATTTTGCATTAAGATAGAACTTGCATATATACATGGAGAGTGAGGCTATTGGGTTTCATCTCTCAAGGTTTATTTAATTTTCCAATTCCCTTTATTTTTCTATTTACACTATTTACATGGATTTACTTAATCCCAAAGATTAGGTGTCAACATTCTCCCAAAAATACATTGTCGTAATTTCATTCATACTGAATAAACGGTAGAAGCTCCACACAATAAAACATAGTAATATTAACTATTATGTTCTCCTGCACATACCCCGATTCAATCCTAATATCAATGCTTAGAGCAATAACCCACTCTGTCCTCAGATAAATAAAAAATTCATATACTTCCGATATAACACAAATGCATATGCACAACATTTCACAACAAATCCATTGTGCACAAAAATCTCTCAGATTAACATTAATTTCCCTATGCACCAACCATTCTCTCGCACAAACCTTGACAAAGATCTCCACAATGAAAAGTAACAATATTAATTATTATGTTCTCTCGCGCATACCTTATCCTTCGCAAGTATTCATAACTCTAAAATCAGATTTCTACGCAACTGTTCTCTTGCACATACTTCATCCTCTATACAATAAACACTTTGCATAGATAAAGCTTTTAACATTAATTTTGTTCTTGCTGAATAAAGTTCCCTATGCATCCTCATTCCCCTGCACATACTTGTATCTCCACATGACAACTTTTCTTGTACGGGAAGATTTCATTGTGCGGACTATTATTTCATGGCGTTGAGGTTCGCATGTTGAAAGCTTGAAAGCTTCCTCTACACAATGGATAAGAAGTGTGCAGAAATTTCTGCAAAGTCTATTTATAAATTAAAAACTAAGGCGAAAACATTTTGGGTAAATGCAAAAATCATTAAAAAAATGAGAAAATTAAAACTATCGTTTATGAAAGGAGCTTGACATTATAGTTACTTTGCAATACATTAGTGAGTGACAATGATATATTGTATAACATTTGTGTAGCACATTACTGCTTATTGTATATCATATATGCAAAAATCGAGCTCTTAGGTCGATTTTTTGCTATGGTTTTTTATAATTAGAAAATTATAACAAGGGAACTTTGTTTGCGGAACAAAGAAACTAAAAAGCTTTCATCGTTGAGCATGAAATCTCTTCAAAATTTAGTAGATTAATAATATATGATATAGGTATGGCGGTGGAGATTTCATTGCGAAACAATGCTAATTTGTGGGAAAATAGAGTAAGACGTAGCATAACTATTTGCACTGGTGGAGTCTAGCGCATATGTGCGTAGGTGGTTGTGTGGAGGAAGCGTGTGCGGAAATAGCACTATCGTGGAAGCTGTGCAGAAGGTGGTTGTGTGGGGGAAGCTATGTGGAGGAAGCATGTGAGCAGATGAAAATGTGGACCCCACTTAATTAGCGATAGTTTAGAGATTACAGTCGATGAAATTGCAATCGCAATTTTCATTGGGATGAATGTAAGTGCTTGGGCAGAGTTGTGTAGAGGAAGTAGCGATGTGAAGGAAGTTGTGTAGAGGTGCATGTGCAGAGATGGAAATGTGGACCCCACTTAATTAATGGTACCCCACTTAATTAACATTAGCACTAGACACTTAAACCATGCTCATTTTATTTATGACAAAATTGATTATTTGTTATAGTAAAATTTCCCACGAAAATGAAATTTCACACACTCAATAACATCAACAATACATCCAACCCATAAGTTAGATATACAGGAATTGGCACCACCAGAAATTTATGACACCAAGTGTACATCCAATAGCCCGAAAGGTAGCTATACCAGCAATTTATAGTTTAGTAAGAGTTGAGGCTCCACGAGCGTGGGGGAGCTTATTCCTTGATCCTCATCACAACTGGCCAAAAATGCCCCCCAATTGAATTTGAAACTAAGTGAAGGATATAATATCTCATTATGCGAGTCCCACCTTGTCCCACGGATCCCAGAGAATTGGAATACTTCGAGATGGTAGGATCCAAGAAACCGAAGACAATAAGAGCCGGTAACTCTAAAAAAATATTATAATGCTATTTTATTAGTAGCTAAAAATAACTCTTAAATGCCAAGAAATTGATCTACAACAAAATAAAAGAAGACAAGTTTATATACAACAAGAGCCATATGGTAAAAATGTAGCTACTCTTCTTTACACATTGCCACTATGTAACTTTTGTTTATTGTACAAGAATAATATGACTTAGGTGTGAAAATAATATTTTTAATAAATTAAAAAATCAAAAATATTAAAAAAATAATATTTAATTTTTTAATATAAAATTGATATATAATAAGTATATATTAGATAAAATATAGATTTAGATTTATTATAAATATTTATATTACGACTACTGGACAACTCCATGTGAGATGAACTGCGCACCATATCTCCAACTTCTCGGTCCCATGGCCAAAGAAACAATCGATAAAAAAATCGGAAAGCAGGCGTGGTTGTCGTGCAGTAGAAATATTGATGGTTAGATATCATCTTGAATTTTTAAATAATAAAACCTTTTTAGATGGCAGTGTTGAAGCCACAAAAACACAAAGGATATCATATCACAATGACACATCAATATTGAACTGGAAATTCTTTTGTGGAAAATTAAAGCAGAAATGTAGAAATGCTTGACGTGTAGTCTAAATGTACATGCACTAGAATATTAAAATTTTCAGCAAAAATGTAGACACTTTGTTTTTTCTTTGAAATTTAAATGACAAGTTGCATCTGGTACCTCAGAAAGAAATGATATCAACGTTTCAAACAGGACATTTGACAACGATAACTTCAGGACATTTGACAACGATAACTTCGTGGTGAACAACCACGAGTTGTTCAGTGAACACAATCGTTGATATTTCTTAAAGAAAAGTCATTGTTTATGATTTTGACGTGACGTTTATAGCGAAAAAAAATAATTAAGGTAAATAATAAGTGTTATATAGTAGTTAATATTTTTTGTCTCGTTTAAATAGAGTAACATTGCAATTTGATAGGTATATGATGGATTTTTAAATAAATATCATAGATAATGGATTTTTTAAATATAATAACGTTATAATTTGACAATAGATTTTAAAAAATGTCTCACATAAAACAAAATAAATAAATAATAAAAAATAATAACTAATTGAATATATAAGTAATTGAATATATAATGTTTTCACTCTAAATAATAATTATTCTAAGCGATGTTTTAAAAATATGTAGAAATTTTTAAGGATTAAAAAATATATATATATAATAAAAAGTGGTTCTTTAAATCACTAAATATGTATGCTTATTACAATATTGCATGAATCCACGCAACAAAAAATAAAATGGTTTGTATTATTTCTCTTTAAAATATTTAAAAATTTATATTTTAATTATAAATAAAAAATAATTTTAAATTAATATATATAATTAAACCAAATACTTTTAATTTAAATATTTTAAATAAAAAATTCAATAAATTGAAAGTCAAATAATTTTACATCAAATTTTCAACTTAAATTAAATCTGTAAAATGATATTATATATATAGTTGTACATATAGTGATTACCGTAGAAACGACGTAGAGGAAGAAGATTCGTCAACTATTTATAGACGAATGACAGGTTTTTTAATGTGTAAAGTATATGGAAAATTTGGAATGCAGCCCAACTTATTTTTTGTTTGGAAAAAATCACTTCTCAAAACTAGGTTATTATTTTATGATCATTACCTACGGTGATTATTTTATTCATGGAATGATCTTGGGTTAAGTTTTGTAGTTCTTAACCTTGAATCTTTTTTGACAAGGTATTTACTCTACCAATTATGTATTTGACCGACTTTCGAGATTTAACTTCCATGGTTTAACTTTAAGTAGAAATATACATTGACTAATATTAACATGATTATTGTGGACCAAACATAAGGGTTCATCCTAGACCATCTATAGTTTAAAATTTTAGCCTCTCCTTGCCTTGCACTCAATGGTGATATTAGAGATTGGGAAACACAACAACCTTCACTACTTACAACTTACACATAGGCTACATGTGGTTGTGTTCCATGTCTACTTGGAAGGCTAACTCAACAAGATTTGGCGCATGTAATCAAAATAGAAGACTTGGTTTTCCTTCCTTAACAATGTCTATGAACATGTTATTGAACCAAAAATTCTTCTTTTACCTAGCACATGATGGTGGGGGACTTCCCTATTTATAAAAAAATATCCTACATAGGGGTCCATAAACCACAATGTCCTTTTGTTGGTGAGCCAAAACCTTGAAGCATATATTTTGGTTTTATCTACTTATTAGGAAGGTCTAGACATGGTTCAAGTCCTCGTGCCAATAAATTTTTCCTACTTCCCTCTCTTGGTGGACTACCTTAGTAGGTAACTGCCTTTCGTGGGTTATAGAGTTCCAAATCCCTAGGATGCTTATTAGAATTGAAGTGTTATTTTCGACCTAGAAGCAACATAATAATGTTTAGTTTAATGATTATGTATCATCTCACCAATTCTCATGATGCAATGTAACTCATGTTTGTGCCAATTTGAATATGTAGATCAAGGTTCCATCTTGAAAGGCGTAGTTAGAAATGGAACATCTTCAACAACTTTTTTACTGTTAACTTTGGCCCCTTTTAATGATGAAAAGAGTATCATTGAACCCTGATCTGTAAACTATTGTGGATATTTCTTTCGACAATTCATCACAATAGATCTAATAAAACTATACTTAAAAATTTGAAATCTACGTTGTGATGGTTTATTTGTCTTTAGATTTCTAGATATGTAAATTATTGTTTATTGTGTATGCATGTAAGTTGTAATTATGCAACAAATAAACAATAGTGAGATAAAAACTCACTAACCACGATTGACACAAGATATATCCCGGGAAACCCTTTCAGGAGAAAATACAGCTAAAAGGTGAAGTTGCTTTGTTGTCTTTCTTTGAATAGAAAATGGTTGTGAGTAAAAAGAAGTAAGGCATATGGCTCATGGGATAATACAATGCACACATCCTATTTATGTGCTCTCTCCATATCTCTCCTAGCTACTCTTCCCATATGTGGAACAAATGCACTCGAAAAGAATGGAACCCCTTTTTTCCTAGTGGTTTGATTATAACACAACTTGATAGCTTACTAGTGGTTAGGTTTGACTCCCTCAACTCCTAACCAAAGTTACACTAAGGAATCTTCTAGTCTATTCTTCATCATAATCACATGGATAGCCCCCTTTCCATGAGTTATGGAGGTTGACATGACATTCTCCCAAATTATGGTTGTGAAAACAAGAAGGTCAAACTCCAAGTGGTATAACTTTTGCAAATAGACTCCAATTGAGGAAATTCTTGTGTCATTGGAAAGGTCTTTGTGTGTAGAATATTATGAAAAGGTGTTGCATTAAATCAAAAAGGTTTTACCCCCCAAAAAACGCATTTGGTGCCTCAAAATGCTCCTGGAAGGTTTCAAACCCTAATTTTCCAAATTGGGTCTCGCTGGTAAAAATGGTCCAGTGAGTTGATACCTCCACTCTTCCAATCTAGTACCATTAATATGAATGACAAGAAATATAATGGTCCAATCTAGATCACACGTCCCCATTTTGGCAGGCTTTTGGTCCCCAAAATATTCTACTGAATGAGGTGAGGAAATTTTTCCTCCACCTTCTCTTGGGTGGACAATTTAACCTTGCATGGAAGTTGTCCTTTTAAGATAACCTACCAAAGTTCATGATACCCCTATCCTGTAGTTATGGAACTCTTCTTTAAAATTGTATCCTCTATCAACTTTGTTTGATTATATGGTGCTAAATCCTCTATAGAAGGTAGGATTTGTTCCTCTTCTTGATCTGGCATGGTAGGCTCATAAAGTTTCATATTCTATAAATTCATAACTGAGTAAATGCACATGTATGGGGGTAGACTAAGTTTATAGGAATTATCTACTACATTTTCCAATATCACAGAGGGACCATACCATAGAGCCTTGACTTTCATACCAGGACCCTATAACCTCTCCTTGTTCAACTATAACCATACTCTATCTCCCACCTTGAAAGACTTCTTTGTTTTGTGCCGATCATGCATGCCCTTATATTTTTCATGTGACTTCTATAGTGTGTCATGTACTTGTATATGGATCTAATTTATCTTCTTAACAAATTTTTTAACCCTTACAACATCCCTTACAAGGTCCTCCCTTACTCCTCCTTATTTTCCATATGCAATATCCAAAGGTGAAGGTAGAAAATATCCATAACAAGTTTCAAATGGTCAGTTACCAGTAGATGTGTGGATTTTTATGTTATAAGAGTGTTGTATATATACCAAATTTTCATCATATTTATTTGTATGCTTCTAATTACAACCCCCCAAAAGCTGCATTAAACTTCCATTGACTACTTATGTTTTCCCATTTATCTAAGGATGGAATGCTATACACCTCTTTAACTTTGCATACATATTATCCCATATTGTATTCCAAAATTCACTTATAAATGTTGTGTCCTTGTCTAAAATGATGCTCCTTGGTATCCTGAAGTGCACCTAGACTTGTTAAAAGAATAAGTTTTTTGCTTCTTTCCCACTAATGGTATTTGTATAGGGCATAAAAACACACATTTTGTTGAATTTGTAAACTACTACGAATAGGTAGTCATGTCCCTTTCTAGTTGTTAGTAAAGCTCCCAAAAACTCCATGGAAATGTTTTCCCAAGGATGAGTGGGTACAAGTAGAGGATGATATAGACCATGTTTCCTGTTACTAGGTTTGTTGGTACAACAAAGCATGCATCCTCTTATGAACGACAATGGGCCAATACACACCTCTACAAGTTGGCGACTATCTTCCCTACACCAAATTGCCCTACAACCTTGGAGGTGTGAGGCTCACAAATTAGGTGCAATCTATCACCTTTAGGAACACCTAACTTATCTAGTCGGTAGAGTAACTCATCTTAGAGATGGTATTCAATGGTGTTGTTGCTATCGTGCACATGAATATTGACTTTGCAACTTCTGAAACACCTCCTTGATGTTCTCATCCTCCAAATGTGCCTCTCTATTTACATCATGGGTGAATGGCTCCATGTGCATCAAAGTTCCCAAATCTATGATATTGGATGTGGCTTGCCTTGAAGGCATGTCACCCAACTTGTTTGTGTTTCCTTGCTTGTACTTGATCACTAAATGAAATTATTGTAGAAACCCCATCTACTTGTGATTCTTGGTTTGTTGTAACTTATTATGGGTCTGTAGATACTACAGTGGCTGGTGATCTATGTCTATTACTATTTCCTTCCCCATCAGATAATGCTTTTACTTCTTCACAACTTGCACTAGGGCATGCAAGAATGGTAGCATGCAAGCATTCTCCTCTAAATCAAGAATGCTACCATAACATACCCACTTGAATCTATCTCCACTTTGAAGGATTATTTCAAGTTCAATAATGTCAGAACTAATTTTTAAATGATCGTCTTCTTTAACTTTTCAAAAGCCCTTTCCTGAACCTTTCCCCACTAGAAAATCTTGCAATTTGTTGTTATGGCGTGGAGTGATGTTGCTTTTATTGAAAAAAAGGCTATGAATTTCCTTAGGTACTATGTCGTCCCAATAAAACTCCTAACCTCAGAAACATTAGTAGGCACTAGCCATTTTATGGTGGCCTCCATCTTGGTAAAATCTATATTCAACTCTCCTCCACCCATCACGGACCCTAGATACACTAAAGACTATTGTAAAACTCGTATTTCTTGATATTTTCTAGGAATTGGTGCTTCCTTAATGTCTCCAACACTTGCGTGAAATGTGATATATGCTCCTCGCAAATAGCATTATATAACAATGTAACATCCACATAGACAATAAAAAATAAATCTATAAAAGGGTGCAATATATCATTTAACCTCATAAATGTAGTTGTTTCATTGCATAGGTTGAATGGCATAACCTAGAGTTTTGGAAAAGGCTTTGGACGGACGGAGCTACGGACATGGAGATTTCGAGGGTTTCAACGAGGATGATCTACAATTCCAGGGCAGCGACCATCAGCAGCAAAACCTTCATGGCGGTCGGCCTCGTTCTAGTTTCCGACGCCATTGTTGTTGAGCAGGAACTCCATAGTTTCGGCCTTGGCTTTCTGGACGAGCCATGGCATCTCATGGTCGAAGAGGAAACAGCCAACGTGCCCATGGCAGTGGAAGGGGAACATCAGACGCTGGGAAAAAAAGCTGCAACATCATCAGAAGGTCGCTGCTATGCCGGCGTTGCCCACGGAGATCATCTTTTCGGATCATTTTGGCGCCTGGCTTCGGGGATTTCAGATCCGTTTCCTTTTTCTTGGTTTATGGCCATTTTCACTGCAGGGAAAACATATGGCTCGATTCACAGGTTGCAGGGGCAGGAGATCGGTCATATTCCGGCACAACTCGGCCTGTTCTCGGTGGATCGGGGCTTTCGATCACAAAACCCTGGGCGTGCCGGTTCAAATCAACCAGATCTAACCTGCGTGGGGTTTCCGAAGTGGGATGACTCAGATCCGACAAGAAATAAGACAACCCAGGCTGTCAGATCCATTTTCCAAATCTTTGCAAAGATATCGAAAGGAAGCACAATTGTGATCTGGACTCATGATAGCGACAAGGTTTCAGATCTCAAGACTAAGATCGCTGACCAGAGTGGCTACCCGGCTGAGGTATATCATCTGTTAAACGGGGGTAGATCGATGCAGGAAGACAACACCATGCAAGAATATAACATCAAGCCAGGCTCTACAATCATTCTCAATATGAGACTTCGAGGAGGAGCTGCAAGCGCTGGAACAAGCTCACAAAGCAAAGGGTCCTTTAAGGAAGCAGTAAAGGGCAAAGGGAAAAACCATACAGCTGTCCCTGAACCTTTGAGGCAGTACATTGTAGATCAAATGCCAGAGAGCCAATCGATCTCCATCGAAATACCAGAGGTAAATGATATCTATTTAGATCTACAAAAAAATGCAGTTATTTGTAGATTTAATGACTTTTGGCCTAAAACAGATGCATTGTATCAATGGATCCACTCGATTTGGAAAAAAAATTGCCAAATCTACCTATATCCTAAGGGGTTTTTTATAGTAAATTTCGACACAGAAGAAGAAAAGGAAACAGTACTCAAACAAGGGCCATGGTTTTGGGGCAGTGCTGGACTTTTCATTACACCTTGGTTTCCTGAATTTGATGCCAATACCATGGTGGTATCAAGGATGCCAGTATGGGTTAGGATGCATAATCTTCCCTTACACTTCTGGCATTCAAAGGCTCTAATAGCAATTGGAAATACTTTGGGGCGAATGTTAAAGATCGACAGAGAAAGATATATAAAAGGAATCTTTACCTTCGCCAGAATATGTGTCGAAGTAGACCTCAGCCGAGGGCTACCGGAGAGCATTATCCTGAACTTCAATAATACACAGTGGAAACAATCCTTGGACTATGAGAATACAACTTTCAGATGTCGGGGATGTCAACAAACGGGACATCTGTATAATGCATGCCCAAGCATCACCAAGAGCAAGCAACAACCAAAGAAGCCGAAAGGATGGCAAAACACAGATGTTGTTTACCAGAAGAAAGCTTCAGAAAAAGAAGAAGAACAAAATACAGCAAAGGATAAAGAACAGGGAAATAATGATAAGGAGATGAACGAGGAAAAGGAACAAGAGATCCAGCTGGAAATAAATGGTAACAAACGAAGCCACAGTCCTGAGGGATCAGATTCAGACAAGGAGCAACCGATGATTTCAGAGGGAAACCAGCTGGCCATTATTGATTCCACTTCCACCATGGATGGTTGGCGAAAAGTGGAAAAGAAGAAGGGAAGGAAGACATAGGCCAGCTGGGTATTTTTCCGGGCTGCTCTTCGCAATATAGAAGCAGCTCCTTTATTCTTTCTTTTATCTGCTTTTTGGGCAGGGCCATTTTTTGAGGGCTGTATGATACAGTTAAAACAATGATGCTGCGGCATATGCAATGTAACTTTTTATCTCTAATAAAAAGTTCGCTTTTTCTTCGGAAAAAAAAAAAAAAAGGTTGAATGGCATGACCAATACAAACCTTTCCTAGTTTTGAAGGCCATCTTTCAAGTATCTTCTTGTCTTATTAGAAGCTGGTGATACCCAAACTTTAATTCCAACTTGGTGAAGTATTTCAGTTGCAATTAATCTAACATATCATCTATTCTGGGTAGGGGATACATGTTCTTGAGTGTAATATTGTTCAACACCATGTAATATATACACATTGGCCATGTCCCTTCCTTCTTTAACACTATGATGATGGGTGACCCACATACTCCGTCAAATGAAATCCTCTTCTAATAGTTTTCACAATTGTTTGTTCACCTCACTTGCTTCCATAACATATTGTCTATACAACCTGATATTTAAAAATATCTAGATCTCGTGCTCCACTTCCCTCTTGGGTGGTAACCCTTTAGGCTCTTAGAACACATCCTTGAATTCTTGTAGAAACTCTTCTAGTTGTTGTTTTTGTTTCTTAGTACACCCCTCCAAGGATGCCTTTTCTCTCACTAAATCTTGTACAAATTATTTTTCTCTTAAAAACAATAAAACATACTTCTTGCTTTAATTTATCAATATCATGGCTTGGTTGGCACTTACTAGTAAAATTTTGGACTCGCCTTTATTTGTGTTGATAGTGAATGACTTTCCATCCTTAACGAGTCAATAATGGTTGGCTCTCTGCATGAAGATTGCATCTCACATGCACATGTAGAGACTTCAAATAATGACTCTACATACATCAAGGGGGAATACTTATAGTTCTACTTCAATAAAATCAACACATATATCTAACCTAATGTTGCACTATTTTGTTACCTTCAACTCTGCATTCTTATTTGCCCATCCCAATGGATATAGGCTTGGATGATCATGAACATTCAATCCTATTTTGATCATCTCTGCTATAATGCGATTCACATACGATCCTGAGTCAAATAAAGCATCAATAGTTGTCTTCTTGACCTATATCTTTATGTGGAAAAGTTTCATCATTTATTTCTCTTCCTATTGTTGAAAGCTACTCAAATTCACCTCCTTTTGCATTGACATACATACGATCTTCTCATCTGTGTCCTGTCTTATTTCAATATAATTGCTCGGATTAGTGCCCATGAGATTCTTCTTCTTCTTATATTTATTTTTGTTCTTTGGGTTAATCTTTGAGTGAAACTTCCAACACTTATATTCTGTGTGACCATCAATATTATAGTGGTTGCAGTGTTTGTTGGGGTATTTTCAATTGTGTGTTGTGGATGTCGTCTTTTTATCTTTCCCTGTTTCCATTTTTCTTCCCCTCCCTAGAAGCGTCTTGGAGCTCCTTCTACTTCAATCGACTTGATTTCTCTTTATTCCAGTCCATGTTATCTAGGTATTGTGCATGTACACAAGCCTTGTCCACTGATTTGGGCTTAAAAAACATCACTTACTTTTATAGATGGCTGTGTAGACTGTCAAGATGCTTGAGGAGTATGCTTGGGTTCTTTTGGGAGATAACCAACATTATGGCCATATTTCTAAATTTTGTAGTGTATTCATGTACACTTTGCCACTACTTCTTGTTGTGCAGGAAATCCTTTCTGCGGACATAAATGATACCTCTAGCCCTATGGGAGGATCTAGTAATAAATGAAGAAAAATATGTGCAAACTTTTTTAGTTTATAATTGAAAAATATAAAGGAGGATAGATCACCTACCTCACTATGATACTAACATTCGTTGGTGTCATCCTTGATTCTTTTGCTTCCAAGCTCAATCTCCTATTTGCTGTTATGGATGAATACCTGCAAGGAAAATCACTTGGAGACAACAAAAAATACATAGAAAAATCCATTCTAATATAAACCATGTAATTTGTCCGCTTTTCATCGACCCCTCTATTTGATTTATCATATCATGAGAATGCCGATGAAATCATCGATTTTTCTGATCATGGATGTCGTGATCCATTTACTCCCATATTCGATCACGATCATGATTCTATCACAATTGATTTTTCAAAGCCACTTGTTTATGATGATATATCTGACGACGAAGTCGAAACACCCCAAACTGTCGAGGCACTTCAACCCAAGCTGATGGTTATGTCAGGCCATCGCTGTCTTGAGGTTGGTTTCACTTCCGATACGAAATTGTTCGATCACCCGAGGCTCCTCATCACTCATTTGTATGCATTGAAGATAAATCTCACACACAGATTATGCTTCCTCCACTCGAACTGCACGATCCCATCGCTCATGCATTAGAGGAACCTTGCATTGCAAGCACACATGCATAACACAAGTTGCCTTTGTTTCTTTCATTTTCTTGCATGTTACAGTCAAGAGTATGCATATGCTTAAAAGATGTATGCAGTGTCGCACAACACTGTGACAAGTCCATGCACCACATGTCATGTACTTGCACTCACTTAGGTCCTGTGGACACTTTGAAACATGAAGTGTGTTTGTCTTCATTGTTATATCTTTCTTGTTTGTGGGTTCACACAACCGAGTTGCTCGCAGACCAAGCCTTCACCAACATGGGTCAACCAATGCATCGGTGGTTGCATTAGAAATATCACTTCACGTGATTAGTCCCATGCACCGTTAGCTTAGGAGTAGGAGTAGTGTTTGCTTTCAGTTTGTTTTCTTGCATGCTTGTTTGCTTACTTGATTTGCTTGTTTGCTTACTTGCTTTAATTTTACTTATGCTTATGCTTCGTTTTGTTGTTTGTTTTCTTGCTTTTTTCATAGGTTAGTTTCGCATCAAACCATGTATGACTCTTGAAACAAGCTGGGTAAAGTACAAGAGGACTTGTACAGCTATCACTACTTGGTTATCTGTCATCCTGCCTTTGTATGAAGAACTTGTTACTTTTATTCCATGATACATCGACAGAAAATACGTATTGTTCGAAGTGAACCTTGGTGAAAACATAACGCTTGCGCGCTAACTAGTGTCACCTACTCTAGTCGTTTGTTTTTGGGTTAATCCTTGTCAACTCAGTCAAGTAGAGTAAGGTGGGGGGGGGGGGGGGGTACCTTAAGAAGCACATCAGAGGAATATAATAAACTAATTCTCTCAAGGAACAACCTTTTCTTCTCTTAATAAGTTGGGATCCCTCTTCTACCTCTAAAATGAATAAGTGCTATGCACAATTATGAAAAAATGAAAAAAAATGAAAAGTGAAAAATTTCAAAAATGAAAAATGAATAAGGCAAAAGAAGAGAAAGGCTTCTTGCATAGAGAAGTGATGAAAGTAACTTCGCCGGGGTACTGACCACGCTCGCTATTAGCGGAGTGATGCTTGTGTTCCTGCATGACTCCACCATGGTACTGTCTAGGCCTGTTGGCAATAGAGCAACACCAGAGATGAAACTAAGACTCTAACGACTATACTACTTATGCATCAATATACCACTCAACCCCAATACAAATGTGTTGACTTGGCTTGGAATGTGTGTCAATCGAAAAATATCTTGGCATATGCTACATCTTACAATCAAGCAAGTGTGGAAACCAAGATGAACTGAGAACCGAACAATACTTTCGGAGGTGTTAGACTTTCTTTTCACGAACAAGGTCCATTCAGAGAGATGGAGTTCTACCAATGTGTCACCAAGTGTTGTAGCGGTTATAACCACCCTCCAAAATTTTTCCTTAGCTTCGTTTTGGAGCCTCCCTACCAACCTTTCATAGCAGCATGTCTTGCCTTGTCAAGTACATAAGCTTTAATGGTTTTCTAGAAGATTTCCAGCCTGTGCATGAGTGCTTGTTGCATCCCCCTCACAGGTTGTTTCTTAGGACTTGGTCTAGTTGCAGGATGAGCAACTCCCTCAAGAAATGGCACAATTATGGAGGGGAACCAACCTTCCCTCCAGAAATTGTGCAATCTTGACTGGCAGCCTGCTAGGCTCCAGAATTGCGAAAATATCCCTGTCAAGCTTCATTGAGAAAATTGTGCAATTCCTCCCAGTAGGACAGCTCAACCTAGAAATTATGCAGTCCTGAGCAGCAGTTAGTTGCTCTACCCAGAATTTGCGCAAATATTCTAGGTAGCCAGCCCAACTCCCTCACAAAAATGTGCATTTTTTCCTCCCAGTTCAGCAGACTGTTTCATGTGCAGTTGAGTTGACCGATTCCAACTGGGACAAAGAAAAATTGACTTGCATGCATGGGCTGATTTTTCTTGGAATAGCAAAAAGAAACATGCAAAAAGCATCCCTATATTTTAGGGAGCTATTTTCAGTAGCTGGAGGTTACATGCAAAGATCGTTTTAGAGTCTTTCGTCCAAGTGTCACTTTTTCCTAGATTTGTGGCATGCGTGTCATAAGCCTAAACTTATTTATTCGACGCTTCAAAGCTCATTTCTTCACATCGATCTTAGAGATCTGACAACCCACATCACATCCATGACTCTTTGACACATCCTACTCAGCTATTCACAGGTAAGTGGTCTTAACTTGTCTTTTACAGCATTTCTGTCGCTTTTCATTTTTTCGCTTGTGTGAGTGTTGCTTGCTTGATTTCTGTGAACGCTTGTTGTTGTTTACATGCATACTAGCTTGTACTAGCACTGTTTCAGTTTTCATTAGCATCTCACTGTTGTCACATGCATGAAATTGTTTTGTGTGAACGGTCGCTGATTTGGTGTCTCGCTTCACCCAAATGCATGTTGTTCTGTTTTCTGAATCTTTCATTCATTGTTTGCATGCATGATAATTCACTCCTACTTACACTAAGTATCACCATGCATTCACAATCACATTTTCTTTTAGTTGCTTGTTAGCGGGTCTGGGTGGCCTTGGACCGAACTCTGCCTCACCAAGACGACATTGTGCAATCCTGAGAAGGAAGGCTCTCTCTTCCCCTCAGGAAATGCACATTTATTTCCAGTGATTGTCCTCCAACCTTACATTACGCAATTATGAGGGACAGTGACTACTGGCCAAAAAAATTGCACAATGTAGTCACTCAGCCGGCAACCATTGCCAGATGAAATTGCGCATTGCTCAATTCCAACAGCCTGTTAGCTAGTCTGGATTGCACATTGCACAATTCCAGTAGTCAGCCAACCTCCCCAGACAACCCATAATTCCTTTTATAGTTCCAGCAGCCATTTAATCAACCTCCCATAAGAAATTGCGCAATCCTTGCCAGTTAATCCCCAGGTATGTTACATGTCGTTCCTCAAGTTTTCTTTGGTTTTCCCTGACAGATTTCTTGCCATGCATGTCGCTTTGTCTCCAAATCTTATAGGTGTTCATCTGCCTCTTAGCAATTCAAGATCAATGGCCTCCAAGAGAGGAGGATCAAAGGACATTGACGAAAGTGCAACTGGAGAAACAATTGAGCGAGTGTCTGCAATTCTACTGATCTATGAAGATAAGAAGTTGATTGTAGACAAGGACATCAAGCTAAAATGACAAGAGGTCAATGATGCATTTGTAAGCACATTTGGGGAAGACCTCGAGGACTGCCAAGTATATGTGAACATTCACAAGTCCAACTTGTACCAAATTGCATGTAGATAACCTGTGTTCCTGTGCGTGGACATGATACACTGGATCGTCTCGCATGCTAATCCTGAGACGATGACTTTGAGAAGTGTTAGTAGGATGAAGATTGCAACTTTTAGGGCACAATATTATGATGAGATGTATCAGGTGTCGGAGCCCATGACCATCATGGAGAATCCCTTCAGCATACCCAACAGTAATGCCAACTCTAGAGACATTTTGAAGAATTGGGTGAAGAAGCTGGCTAAATTTAGAATGACACCCAATTAGGTCTACAAGACGAATATATTACATAAGGCATACCATACTTGGTCATCTTTTCATGTTGAATCTATGACCAAGAAAGCACAGAAACCTTCCGACAAAGGTGGGCGACCACATTGGACCAACTGGCCAAAGAGGGAAAAGCATGTAACTGGTTCGACATGTTGGCTCATCAGCTGAAGGAATAGGTAACAAGGGCTCTATAGCCACCTAAAGGCATGCAAGCAGAAATCTACATGTCCACTTACATATTGGATGCAATCTGTGCCTGACAGGAGTTCCCAGGATTGAAGTGGGCATCGACATTGATGGAGACCGTTGTGAATAATTATTGTAAGATGTTGTCCGAATGTAGCTTCAGAGGAGTTATCACACGTCTATCCGATCATTTTGTCACACCAGTTTACAAGATGATATTCGAACATGATCCACCCTACATGTCGAAGGCAACAATGGAGGCACTGATAGACATAGCTGATTGGTATGCCTCACCATCTGGCACCTTCATATGGATGTACAATGCAGAGAAGCCTCTGCATGTTCTACTGAAGTTTTCTCTGGACATACTTGTCATGCAAGAAGTAGCATATCACATCTCGGTAGGATTGAAAACTAGGCTGCATTGGAAGAAGAAGGCACCTTGGCCTGCTCTTTCGTTGTGGATCGGGTTATACGAGATATGGAGTTTCAAGCATGCAGATGTCGAATCAGAGCAGATGAAGAAGTACCTATTCAACCTTGGAAGTTACAATCCGTATGACCCACATTGTCTTGTGAAAGATCATTGCGCAAGAGTACAATTCAACTGGATCCACGGGGCATTTCGTTGGGTAGAGGAAGACCCATGGAGATATTGCTACAATTTCTCCAGACCCAATGAATCGGTCAGCTTCGCTATGGAATGGGTAGCAAAGCAACGTGAAGCAGCATCTCAGAGAGCACCAAAAGCAGTAACAAAAATAGAGGTGAACATACCAGTGCACGGCAAGGGCCAGAGGAAGATTGTTGACCACATGGAGGAGGAGCAAAGATGCAAGTTCTGAGCAGATCCACTTGTGGAGAAAGAAATTATGGCTATAGAGGCAAAGAGGCAACAATGCAACAAACAAAACACGCAAAGGTAGAGAGAGAAACAAAGAATGGAGGAAACAAAGAAGGAGTTGCATGAGTTGAAGGAGCAACTCCGAAAGGAACATGAGCTGCAAAAATAGGATAAGTAAGCGCAACAAGAATAGGTACAATAGGGGGTGCAACATGTATGGACATATGAAATAATTCTCGTACATGTAGTGGACTCATAAGAACAACTGACATCAGGTAGACAGGGTGAACCATCGCAGGAGAAAGATTTCGCTCAGGGGATATAATGAGCACTTGAACAGATGGATACAAATATGGAGTAGCAGGAGTTAGAGCAAGACATCAACCTCTTTCCTCACCACTAAGAGGTTGACCCACCATCTTCACCGCATCCAGAAGACGAGAGAGTTCTAAGCGACCAAGGAGACACTGAGATCCTTAGAGATTAGTCAGAAGAAGAGATGCACAACATCTCATTCGACAAGTCTCAACATAGAGTTGCGCAATCTCGTAGAGTGTTGACTCCAGATGATCATACATCTCCTGCGTAGTTCGAGGAATGAGTGATCATGTCTGACGTGCGCAAACATCGAACAAAATTGTTCGATGCTACCAGAGCATATGCCGAATCCACTAGCTTGAGTGTTCACTTCTTGATATCTGAGAACAAGCGAATAGATAAGGAGCTACAAACAAAAAAGTAGGGAGGAGAGTTGGTTATTGTTAGGGCCTAAATCTACCTCAGGCTGAGAAAGGCAGGTCTAGGGTAACATCAAACCACGCTTAACCTGGTAGCTAGCCCTACCAGGTCGGGAGAGGGCTCTCTCCTTGTCAATCTCATGAAAATATAGCAAATGAGGCTTGAGATGACTGATGTAAAGAATAATTTTAGGCTAGGTATATGCTCAGAGGATTTTGATTGAGTTTTATGTTCGTTTGCTGGATCAAAAGTGAAAAGCAGTTTTGGGTCTGGGGAATGGACTCAGTCTTGCAGAGATTTCTGTAGGGTGAGGTAGGCAAATGCTTTAGTACTATGAAATAATTGAAATTAAGAGTCTTAATACTGGTGAGGAGTTGGAGAGGGCATGAAAGTATCAGGGATCCTCTTCAAACAGTAGAAAGCATAAAAAGCTAAACAAACCCTAAGGTAGAGAACTGCAACATCAATGATTTCCACCTTTATACTTCATTCATTTAGTTAAGTTGAAACAAGAGAGATAATGGCACACATAAACATATGATAACTTGAATTACCGAAGGAAAAAAAATACTAAATCACCTTGCCACAAGAATCCCACAAAATGCTGCAAACCCTGATCTATTTCCTTGCCAAACTGCAGAGATGAATGTACAATGATGCTCAAAGCTTTCACAAGAGTCCAAACTTTGAAACTGACTGAAAAAATACATGATATAGACCTCCAAACCACCTTTTCTATCCATCAGGGGTCGAATCCATGATAAGAGGGGTGGTTTCAACCATTTCTAAACTAGGAACACAAAAATAGGCAGTGGAACAACTTGCCTCTAAAACCTAAGAAACTGATTCATTCAACTCCAAGCCACGTATACATGATGTATCTAACTTATCAAGTCCATTTTTATCATTTTTACATCAAATTACATCATTATTTTTACCATGAGAGAGAAAAAGTCAAACTGGGAAAAAGTAGGCGAAAACAGAGTTTTTTGGCAAAAATAGCAATTTTCCATCCTGTGCGCCGCGCCACTTTCCCTGTGCGTATCGCTTTTTTGAAGCTGATTTTGGAAGCCTTATCATGTAGACAATTTTCTCCAAGTGGGCTTGTTGTAAAGGTTTGTCTATCTACTTTCCAAAACAAGTGAAATTTCTGAATTTGGTGTCCATTTGCCCCTCCAAAAGTGAGTTCTCTCAACATTGCTTCCTGTGTGGCCAAAAAGTGGCAGAGAGGGAATTTTTGAGGTATTTTTGGCCCTTTTGGTGATCCAAAACTTGTCAAAAATTTCTATTAATTTCTTGGTATTCATAATTTTCCATGAGGAATCTAAAAATTTAAATTTTTCCTCAAGATGAGGTCTCTAGAAAAAGCGAGCACTAGGTGGCGCTACGCACCTGCTGGAAAAGCCTATGTTAAAAATTTCTATGCGTAGCGCGACTGATTTTGTGCGTAGTGCCGTTTTCAGATCAAGTTTTGGAGGCCTTTCTGGTGTCCAAATTGGGTGCACAATAGCTCATTGGAAATATTATTGAGTCTACTTTCAACGTAACTTTAATTTTTCAATTTGGAGTTCATTTTCCTTGTGAAAAGTCAAATCTCCCAAGACTAGTCAAAATGTGCAAAATGAGGCTGCCTAAAGGTAGAGTGCTGTTGCAGTCGACCTTTGAAGGTCTTTTGTAACTCCAAATTGAGCTCATGATAGCTCATTGGAAATATCTTTGTGTCTAGTTATCATTTAACTCATCAAGCAAGTCATTTGGCCAACCAATCTAGGAGAAATCTTGATTTTCCCAAGGTCCCTTCAGAGATGCATCAATTCTCCTGAGGTAGCTATATTTTTGACATTTCTATAAATCCATGACACCTGTGTAAAAAGTGAAGGAATTTTTTCTTCCTTAGACTATTTTGGACAAAAACCTCTCTCATTTTTCCCAAATTCATGTTTTCTTGCTCAGAAACATCATTTGAGTAAAACCTATCCCGATGTGTGGAACAAGGGATTTGTTGAAATGAAGTGAAATGAAGGGGATAAGGGGCTTCTAAATTCTTGAGAAAAATTTTGGAAGTAGGGAGGGATGTTAGGAAATAGGGGAAAGTGGAATTTCAAATATTGAGTGAGGGGAAGGGGTCCAAAAGGGCAAAACACAAACCTAGCCTAGAAAATTGCCAAATTGTAGTAAGAAACTAGGGTTTGTGGGAAAATGAGTAATTTAAGGGATATCAGTGATGGGAAGTGTTTAATAAGGTACATTAAGGATAGGAGAAGGAGTATGTACATCAGGACACAAGTTTTTTTGATGATTTGACCATCCAAGAGAAATTACCTTCAAAACCCTAGGAGAGGGAAATGAACTTTACCTAGGCACAACTAAAGCATGAACAAGGTGTAAAATGACCCATTGGAACCTGACATGATGATGAAAACTCTCTGAATGATGGTACACTTCAGATGAATGGTGACATGAGCCTCTTGGGAAGAATCATTGACAGTTTCATCATTCCTCTCATATGCTGAATCTGTTTCCCTATTTGCCATTGTATGGTGCAAAATGATGAGTATGAAGAGATTTTATTTCAAGGACAGGTGACTGCTGCTTTCTTCTTTGGGATTTTATGAATGGGACTGATGAATGGAAGGTTTTGAATGCTTGCTGTAGGGTTATTAGGGAGAGATAGGGTTTTGGGAATGAAGATTAGTGTTTAGGGTAATAATGGGAATTTTGTTGTTAGGGTTTAGGATTTTGGGGATAGGGGCATAGGATGAATGTGAATGAGAGAGGGGTAAGGCATGTGAAATGAGGGGAGTGTAGTGGAGGAATGTTAAAATGATTGCAGGGAGCAAACAACAACAATGACAACTTTTGAAAACCCTAGACAGTTTTTCAATACACTGTGCAGCAAACTAGGGTTTGTCTTTTCACCTATTTACACACCATTAAGGAGGATGAAAACTCTTGCAATGGCACTTAGGGATGATTTAATTACTTGAAAGAACAAAGTTTGCAAGATTTGGAGCTTGGCAAAGTTGATTGGGTGAATTTTGGGCTTAGAGGACCGGTGCGCTACGCCCAGACATAGGTGCGCTGCGCCCGTTGAAGTTTATATGTGAATCCTGCGCTCTGTGCACTGTGCCAACCAAGTGCTCCACGCCTCAACCCAGGTGCGCCGCGCCAGGAAGCTTGGCACAATTTTGATGCAAATTCTCCTTTTGCTCACCAAATCACGATTTTGACTTTTTTCTCTCACTCTTTTGCACAAATGAACTCTTACACCCAAGAAACACTTTATATACAAGGGACTTTAATTTTTCACTTACAAAAACCCACTTTTCTAATACTTTCCTTTCACTTTGGCTTTTAAAACTCTGTTTTGGCAGTTTGACTTGTTTTTTGAAAATTGATGGACTAATGCTTTGAATCTCTTGTCTCTTTTGCAGGAGCTGAAGTGCAGGAGCTTGGCAAGGTGACCAGGGCTGCATTTCCAGACTTATTACATATAGGAAGAATAAAATTACATGAAAATTATATACATAAAATAAAAAACGTTGTTTTTCCTCAAAACAGGGTTTTGAGAGAAAATCAATCACTGAACATGTGATTATTGAAATTTTTGATGACGAGAACTTATTTGACCTCCTCATGTGCCTACTGACCATTATTGAGATTTTACAAGACTCTAATGACAAACCCTAGACCTAATGAGACCTAAAAACCCTAAAAATAACTTTTACAAATGTAAAGACAAAAAATGACTGTAAATGAACTGAATTTGTGAAAATAGGCCAGCAGGTAAAGACCATGAGGGAAAATTGATAATATGCCACTGCCATGAGATGATCCATGATCCTAATGGAATGCAGCTGATCGAATGAGACACCTAAAATGCAATGCAACAAGAGAATTTTGATCACTGATGGAGGGATGAAGATACTGACACTAACAGTTACAATGTCAACCCGAGCAGAATTGCAGAAGGCAATACTAGATGAAGTATTGTCCCTTGACACAGTCATTCAGGTTTTGTATTCCAAGTTTGGTATTGTGCATAAAGCAGTTGTCCATCCCAACGGATGGCAATAACGATGTGCTAGAAGAGCACATATCTTGTAGAACATGCATGCTACTGTTGATTACATGCAAACATGGACGCTGAGATACAAGGAGCCCTACTTCACTTGCCTAAGATGATGAAGCCTAGAGCGGTCGAGCTGAAGGCACGCATATGGAGTCAGAGTTGAAACTATGAAGAGCTCTTGCAGCTCATCACTAGCCTACATGATTCTCATGCATGTGTATTCAGGAGTATGGATGTTGTGGTGCACACACATGCGATCCCATTTATTGGGACTCTCACTTAAGCGAAGACAAAGGCACAGGTCTGACTAGAGCTTGACTCGTACTTTGATGAGTTGATGCTCATAGCCACCAGCCCAGACTTGTTAATTAGTGGAGACACTATGCACAGGTATGTTGCTGGTCTAGCTATGCTAAAGACAATGATGTGATGCTATCAGATGAGTTGGACAGAGGAGCCCGAGCAGTGTACCCGTTTATTATGGAGGCAAGAGTTAGATTCCAAAAAGATGTCACCTTGGAGTACAGGGACACCATCACGGACTGCCGATCTTGGAATCAATTTGCTACTGTCGATCACCACAAGGATGTCGAAGAGTTGGACTTCCCATGGTTTTCTGAGTCATAGTGATGTCTTGCATGGCTTGCTCAAGCCCTTTCATCTCACATGGGTACATGTGCATTGTAATGTAACGTCCTGTCAAGTGTAAGTTCAAGTGTCGATAGTTGGATATAACAGTCATAGAGTAGATGAAGAGTCATGAGGGTAGATGAAGTCACAAAGAGGAATGTCAAGGGCCACCCCACCCTTTGCTATAAATAGACCCTCATAACTCATTATAAAGGCTTTGGTCAACCAAGCTTTCGATAAGACTATCTTAGAGAGAGCTTGGACAATATTGCAATGAACCTTGGCTTCTCCACTGTGCAAAGCTAGTATATCTCTTTGGAGAAGCAGGCGGTTGTGGTTGTAACGTTCCGCTGTCGGAACTAGTGGTTGGACATGGATGTATTGTATGACTAGAACTTACACTTCTTAATATAATAAGAGCTAGCACGTTTCATGCATATGCTATATTGTATTTCAGCTATATCTTTACTCTAAATGATAACACGTTTCATGCATATGCTATATTGTATTTCAGTTATATCTTTACTCTAAATGATATATGTATATGTTTGCTCACGCATGCATGTATAACTATTTCTTTGTATGTATGTATGAATCTTTCTGAAATGTGTTGTTGGTTTAACCATCACTTTGGATTGCTAGCTAGCTTGCCTTCCATGTTGTGATGCTTTTTTGCTCGTGTGTTCCCTTCTTAACTTCATGCTATCACAAGTTTCCAAGGGGCACACTCAACTCACCCTTCGTGTGTTAGAACCTCTCATGCACCTTCCTTCACTTATTGCATATGTCACACTATTTCCACCAACAGAGACATCTTACTTGCCTCTGTGCGAAATCACGGTCAAGGCATTACCGTACGACTCACTGCTGGGAATCCTAAACCAAACGGTTTGAGGTCTAATTGGGACTTCTTACTGGGGAGATCCCCTGACATGTTGGCAGTCCAGCACCGTCAACACCATGGAAACTATCCGAGCAAATCAATTCGAAGTGATCACTTCCCGTCGACTCATTAGTAGATCCTAATCCCGCAAGCATCGAGGAGAATTGACCCTGTGTCCTCCCATTAGCAAGGTGCTTTTAATGATGGAAACTTGACCAAATGAGATAACCCTTAGGGCTATAAGAAGATGATACTATATTTATACATAAATATCAATATTATAAATATGATATTTAGAAAGAAATATTGTCACCATGTATATATAGATATCTTCAAAATTGTATTTTTACATATCTATATATACATAAGTTGTGAGTTCTAATATGAAATGATAAACAAATTTGACACATCAAGAGATTTGATCCTTTTTGGTACTTGACAAATATGGGGTTGAAAATGGATCTATGTTGGTCATTTTTTCAAATTAGGACAATGATAAAGGAGTGGTGTTTCCTATGAATGTAATGGTTCATTGGTTGTGGGGTTGGTGTGCTTGCATAATGGTTAATTGGTTGGGTGATGAGTGTGCACACAAAATGGTTGGTTGGTTGCAAAGTGAGTATGCTTGTTGCAAAAAAAATAAAATCCCATTTATAGCTTCCTTAAAAATTTCCCAATAAAATAATTATGCATATTGGGTTTGCTTTTATGATATAAATACCTTGTTATACAAAACATATCCCACATTGTCTTATTGCATTGATCTACGATAACATATAAGCTCCAATATTTCATGATCCTTGTGCAACAAGGGGCATACACATGGGAGTGACACTTCCCACTAACACAATAGTTGATTAGTTGCAGGGTGAGTATGCTTACCTGATAGGTCCCTATAATACTAGTGATTACCCCATTACTATTCTAGTTGTATCCCTTATTAATATTGTTGTGCCCCTATTTTCCCCATATTTTTATTATTGTGCCCCATAGAATCCCTCTATTGTTATTTTTACGGCTTTATATTATTATTGTTAGGTCGGCTGGGTTATATTGTGACTCCTTAGACTCCTATATATAGAAAGGAGGTTTTGTCATTTGAATCATCCAAGAATTGTTCATTTGTAATGTAAAGGAGGTTCCCCCCTCGAAGAGGCTAAATTCTAAGGATTTCAACTATCTTTTCTATCTTTTTGTGAGCTAGTTACGTAACATTTGGTATCAGAGCTTTGGATTCTAGGGTTTCGCTACTCCAAATAGGTCATCATGGCATTCTCACTATAACATTTTTTTTTTTGTTGCGAAGTTTCAGAAGCGAAAAAAAAACCCATTTGAGACAAAATCGCACTGAACCTCAGGTCTGAATTTCAAAGCTTTTCGCGCTATATTTGTGGAGTTATGATCTGAGGAAGTTGGTCTCTTTGCAGACTCCTGAATTACATTCCAAATAGGTAACCTGGGGAAAATCGTCATAACTTTCTCTTTGAGTATTGGATTGAAATTTTGTAAGAAGGTACAGAAAGAGGATGGACTGTAGTTTCTTCTATATATTTTTTTGTGCCAAAGGTTGAAACAGTGACATATGACACTTCATACAAGTTCGCTCTTCTGGAAAGGTCTATAATCAGGTCATCTTGGGAGATTGTGCATAACTCTTTCTTAGAGAATTCAATTTGGATTAGACTGGTGGCATTGGAAAGAGGACACAAAGGGCTACTACAGGTCACAATTTTAGAATTGGATGATCTGAAATTACAGAGATACATCAAATTCAATATTAAGCTCCTATAAAGTGAAAAAAGGTGTGTAGTTTTTTTTAAATTTTTGCATAAGCTTGGTTTGAAAAATTAGTTTGAAGGAATTCAAAGGGCATAGTAAAGCATTATTATCGGTAATTTATGCCCCGAGAAAAGAAAATGAAAACACCTACTAAGCAACTTGAAAGCTCTAGCATGACTCATGAAGAAGAGGAATAAATGCAACATGATATATCAAAATTACGAGACCAAGTGCAACAAGTGTCACTTGCAAAAAAAGGAACAGAATCTAAGATGGATGGTTTAAAGAAAGATGTAGAAGCTAAGATGGACGGTTTAAAGCAAGGCGTAGAAGCTAAGATGGATTGTTTAAAGAAAGGCATAGAAGCTAAGATGAATGACGTGGAAGCTAAGATGGATGATTTGAAGATAGATTTGAAGACAAACATGGAAGAATTGAAGATAAATAT
>APFE030714770.1:86793-99569 GCA_000404065.3 Pinus taeda
GCACTTGCTCCTTGCTCCTCAGCTCTGGCTCCTTGCTCCTCAGCTCTTGCTCCTTGCTCCTTTGCTCTCAAACTCAAGCTCAATCTCATTGAAATGATTTTGTTTTGGCCCATTGGGCTTATAAATCCAAAAAAAAAAGTTAAATTTTTTGTTTTTTTCGGGTCCGCGGAATTTTTTTCCGCCGAACCGCTCCCGCATTTTTAAAATTCGCTCCCGGAGCGTTTTTTAATGCCCGGGAGCGATCAGGGAGCGATCGCTCCCCAATCGCTCCCGGGCATTAAAAAGCGCTCTGGGAGCGCGGGAGCGATCGCTCCCTGAAGCGCTCCCTCACAGACCAGGGAGCGCAATTTTTTTTACGGGAGCGCGCTCCCGAAAATCGCTCCCGTCCGGGAGCGATTTGGGGAGCGCGCTCCTGAGCCGCTCCCGCCCGGAGCGCGCTTCGGGAGCGGGTTCGAAGGGGGGGGGGCGCTCCCCCGCATCACTGTGTCAGAATATCACAACCATACATCATAGAATATCATTGCCATTCATAAGCATAGAATAATGTTTCCACACATCACGGTCATGAGCATAGAATATCACGGTCATACATCATAGAATAAGCACAGAATATCACTGCCATATATCATTGTCATAGGGACAGTGCCATATATATCACTATCATCATTGTCACAAGGACACTCAACATATATCACTATCATGAGAACTTTTGCCATAAATTGCTGTCATAAGAACACTTGTCATATTGTCATAACATCACGTCATAAGGAATATTATATGCCAGACAAAGTATCACTGTCACAAACACACTTATATGCCAGTCAAGGTATCACACTTTGCTCCTCCAGAGAGTCAATCCTAAGAGCTTGAAGGACTACCCACACAGTGTTGGCTTAAGGGGGCCTGACCCAGGTTCAGAGTTAATCACGCCAATCAACAAAACCCTAACCGTTGGCCCTTTCGGCAACAACCTGCATAGTGCTTGCTGCAGTCTCACTCGAAGTAGTATTGGAGGATGCTAGAACTAGGTTTCTGCATCCAAAGACCATGTGATATGTATTCTAAAGCCCTCGTAGCTCAAATCGGCCTTCGCGCAGATCAGTGTCTTCCTATGGTCCACTACTGCAACTTTGTTCAAATGGCTTCCAGACCTTCGCGAAGATCTATGATCAGGGTTTTCAGACCTAAAAGAAGCAAACTTACTACTTTCGCTTAGTAAATAATAACCCTAGATTAGCCTTCACACAGATTTACCCACTTCAAGCAGTTATCATAACAGATTTTGCTAATTCCTTCGCGAAAATAGATCACTATTCATTTCATGCATATACATTACAGATTCAACAGATTCGCGCGGAAATTACACTTTATTTCAGAGAAACAAGTCATTAAGCAACAATGCATAAACTTAAACAGAAATAAGAATAAGACACAGATGCAAGATATTCGGTCCAAAATTAGTATTTATTAGATTCAACATTCAAATTACAGACTCTTCCACCCTGCGCACTCAGCTGCAAACTTGCCAAGGTCTTCGCGCACTCAGCTGCATGAGCCTTCCCCTTTTGCCTAAGTACAGGAAAACAAAGATTTCATGCCTTAGCACTTGCCTTTACACTTGTTCTTCCAAAAGTTCTATATGTATTATGATATCTAAACTCGCTATTACTCAAATATCTATAGCCTTTCTAATACAATACCATGGCCCGCGGCCTATGGGTGAGTATCAAAACCGACCTATTACTTATTGATACAAGGGTCTAAAACCCCTTTGACTCCTACTTAGTTGCGTGCTCCGCTTCCACATTTCATGGAGACTTTACATTCTTTACAAAATTCTACTCAAAAATTGCTTAAACTAACCCAAAATTGACCCCATGGACCCTTTCCCAATAGACCCCCAACACAAGCATGGTGACTCACCCTCGAGTCACTCAGTGGGCTTCTCGACTTTGTGGCAGAGCTCACTGAATGACCGCTTCAATGCGTTCAGCTCCGCGGTACTTTGCGCTGCAGCCTTCTTCACCTCTTCGACCAACTTTTCTATAGTTGGTCTATTATATAAAAATTAGTTAGTTAAGTAGTTATTAGGGAAAGATCATGCCTATTCACCAAGAGGCACCCAGGGCAATATAAAGACAGGCGCCTCCCACAATTTGTAACCATCTTCTATTTTTCAATAATAATAAATATGATTTTCTACGTATTTGAGCACGTTTGTGCCATCTGGTATCAGAGCGGTTCACTCCTGAGACACTATTGTTGTTGGGCCATCGAGTACCATCCCTGCACTTGTTGGGCCATCGGGTACCATCCTTGCATCTGTTCGACGTTGCTCCTGTCATGTTCCACTATTCTCCGCCAATCATCATCCCAACCACACTGGTTTCCATCATTGTCCCACCATCTCAACCACTCGCAGCTATCTCCGCCATCTCCTGTCGTCTCATTACCACCCATCGCTATCTCCACAGGCAAGTCATGTCATCTCACCACCACCCAACAGTGATAGAACCCGCAGTTAAATTTTTTTTTTGCTATTCCAACTGTCAACGGTGTGTCTCTAGTCAACGGGACAGGTCGGATCAACTACATAGGTCGATATACAATGCGGGTCCAGTTGATTTACACTATAGAATTAAAATTTAATTAGTTAATTTATATATAACTTAATTTAATTGCCCGCAGAGGTTTGGTCTCGTGGCCAGCGGACAATCTGTTAAGTCGTCCGTGCCGCTGTGCAGGTCACGAGTTCGAGTCTCGTCTTACCCAAGGGCTATTCTTGCAAGTTGGGTGGTTCCTCCTAGAGGTTATAGTGGCAGCCGATGGGATTCAACCCTGTGTAATGCGAATAAGATACCACCGTCGTTGCCGATTCCGCTAGTCAACAAAAAAATAATTTAATTACTTAAATTAATTATATTATTTAAATTATTTAAATAAAATGAAATATTATTATATTTATTTATGTTATATATATATTTTAAAAAAGAAAATTAGTTCAAGTTAAGAAAGGAATTTAAGCTAACAGACAAATATACACCCCCACAAACCCGTTCAATGTCGTTAATGACAATGACCAATTTCAGCAAAAAATTGATTGATCTGGAGAATAGAATTACTAGACACTCCAATGATTTCAACCAAAAATTAGTTGATCTCGAGAGTAAGGTTATCGGACATTCAGATGACATCAAGAAGCTACAAGATACGACAAGTCGAATAGAACAACAACTTAGGCAGAACTTTATCAAATCCGAAATAAATCATAATCAGACAATGATGTTGCTAAACACTTTGTGTGAAGGGATGAAGATTACACCTGAACAACTACTCTATGATAGAGGTAATCAACAACACAATTCATCATATTCAATAAATTCAGCAGATTCTCATTAAAAAGAGGAGTCTCCAAAAAAATCATCCACACACCATTAAGGAAATAGTAACGCGACTTTTTCAAATAAGCAGCTCTAGAATAAATTCACCAATCAATACCCTCTTTTTGCTCCACAATTAGCGACGTACAAACATAGAGAAAAAGTCGAGCTACCCAAATTGGCAAGCTTGACGCAGAGCCAAAAGGGTCAGCGCAGAAACGAAGTTGCCTTCATGCAAAAATCCAGAACTAGCGGGGAGCTGCTAGAACAACCAGGAGAGGTTGACGTAGAAGCTCCAAGAGGTAGAAGAGACAACACAGGACTGACACGGAGCCTTTGAGGCTGACGCAAGGCCTATACAGGGCCAAAGCAGAGATAGCCAGGGGTTTGCTAATTCTACTGTCGGATCAACCGGAAACTATCGGGTGAAGTGAGGTAATCTCACTCAGTTTTCCGCCATTATATTTTTCTCTGTAACTAGATTGTCGAGAGGGCATCTAGCATTGTATTCATAACTACTACTTAATAATATAAAACCCTTAGAGTTGTTGCAGCGGTTTTCCCGTATTGGGTTTTTCCAAAGATTGTTTTGTCCAAAATAATGGCGTCCTATGTATCTTGTTCTTTGCTTAGTTTCTTGTTTCATGTAATCAAATTAAATTGGTGTAGGCTGCAGAACTAATTTACTTCAGTATTTTTCATAAAATAACTTGATAATATATATTAAAATCAAGCGGGAGAAGTAAATTCAGTTTTGCTGCAGTAGGGGTTCCTTGAGTATAGGAATTTTCACAGGAGCTACTTAGGATAGGCCAGCAGTGTCATTCCCATTAGAGTGTGAGGAGTTAGGTCGTTCAGGTTTGTCAGGGAAAATGAGGCGATGTAGCTCACATCATGGAGGGTTTACTTGCAGAGTGGTGGATGCATTGGCACATGTGGGAAGCCAGATGGTACAGGGTGGTACGACAATGAGCGTTGGTATCCAGTGGTGCACGGAGTTGTGCCATGAAGTTCAATGCTATGTAGAGGAGTGCAGGGTAACGTATTTGTGTACAACAAATCGTGATGATGCACAACAGATTGTTGGAGCGTTGCCTTCGAAGGGATCTCCTGAGAGGGATAACCGACATACCCTTGGGTTTGGTACTCCCAGGTTTGGAGAGCGTGTTGGTCACAGGACCAACCATGAGCTTCCATATGAGTTCTTAGATATACCCATTGGAGCCCACACATTTATCACTCTCGAGCACTGCACACTGATACAATGAACTTGGGTATTGCCACTTGATGCTCTCATCATGAGCAATAGGAGCCGGGAGGTTCATCTGAGACAGTTGGATGAGACACAATGCATCAAGAGAGAGGCTTTCTAGCTGTGGCATATGGTCAGGGCATGAGTTTGAAGGTGTAGGCTTGGGGATGGTCTAATCTTCTATAGAGATAACATGTGCTCCACCCTCGAGTCCACACTTAGGAAGATGCATGACCCCTTTTGGGTGAGGCATTCCGAGATATCTCATGAGAATATACAGTAGTTGGTGGACCCTTCTTGCAGGCAGATGTTTAGACTCTAGGAAGTATGTGGTAGCGCCTATAGGAGGCAAGATAGAAGATCTTGCAATGTGGTATGGTGGGTGTAGGGCAGTCTTGCATGCACCAGATTGATTCGTGATGTATGGAGTCCATTTATTGATTGCATGTGGGGACCCGAGACGAGGTATAGGTTGGTGCCTACAGTTGTCAGGACTATGCTATAGCCGATATGGCTATGGGATTCGGGGATTCATTTGGTTGATTGGTCACTTGATTTAGCGACGAGTAGAATTATGGCAAAGAGTGACCTAGCTCACTCTTGGTTTGACATATGGAGCGTTGAGGCCTCTGTTGCATGGTAGGGTCGATTTCCCTCCTCACTACCCTGTATCAAGGTTAGTTTTGGATGGGTAGGCCTTGACATCATGGAGATGCTTGGGCTAGATGTGTTGGGACTACCTAGATATTTTTCCATCAGGTTCCAGGAGAGGAGAATACAAGTTGCGCACAATGGGAAGACAATCATGATCAGAGTGGTGCAGGACAACATGGTGGCACCCTTTTGAGATTAGCATGGAATCTAAGCATCACAGTATTCACCAATTCAACAACCCTTAGGGATGAGCTTGTCTCTGTAGGGAATGATTATTCAGATCTTCCATTGGGTTTCAGTGATTCATTAATGACATGGGGGACTTTGCCAGTATGGCAGGATGTTCTGCAGGAGGAAGTTAGATTGGTTTGGGACCCTAGTGACATAGGATTTATTCATGTGGTGGTGGCACAATAGTGAAGAGTGGTTCAGTGGCACATTTGGGACCTTGGCATTAGCTCAGCCAGCCTGTGTATCAATAGCATGTAGTGATATTTCTAGAGGACAATCAATTTTTCGCAAGGAGGATTGTCATGTCCCCAATTTTGTGCATGCTAAAATTAGTAAGGAGTTTTGCTAATTTTTTATAATATTAAAAAGGGAAGAAATATTATTTTGCATGAAAAGCCAAAAATTATTATTTTAATGGAATGGCGGCAAGATAATATTTTATTTAAGGTAGGGAAGCAAAATATTGTTTTAATGGAGATTGGTGGCAAATTATTGTTTTATTAAAATGGAGGAAAAGGTCACTTAGTGGAAAATGGACACCATCAATAAAATAATAATTAAAAAAGGAGTGTAGAAGCATGCGGAGAAATTATAAAAAGTGGATGGACTCATTTTTTGATGATCTTTTGTCTATTACATGTGAAGATTCTAGAATCCTCACCCAATTCTACTACTGCAGCAACTGATTAAACTTCTCCTATTTGTTAATCACTGAAACAAATTATTTGTTGCTTCCTGTTGACCCTACCGCCTACGCCTACCTACAAGTCAGTGAGAAAAGCCTTCAACCCCACAAGGTGTGGTTGGTGGCAGGGAACTCAAAGAATGGGTTGTCACACTAATCCTGACTCTCTCTGTTTGAGCTATCTCCTAGGTTAGCTAAGGGGGGTGGTCCCTAATGAAAAGTTAAGTTAAAAATATGTGAGTTTCTAGGAGAATTGTTAGAGTTAAACAAATTATTTCACTAAGATTTATAAGAAAAACCTGATATGAGCAGTAACCATCAATACATAAGATAAGCATGAAATACATACACAACTAGTGCCTTCAAAGAATTGCTCTTTAAGAAATGAAATTGTATCTGCTTAAAATGAAGTGAAAATGCTTTCAAATGGAAAGCCAAAATAATCCTAAAAAGTGAAACAATAAATTGTTAGCACAAGATATTATAAATGATTATAAGATGAATAAGTCTACAAATCAAAGCATGGAAACTATCTTGTTCAAAATGATACAAAAATAACTCAATTGTTAGACCAAGATGACAACATGCAATTAAGTTTGCAACCTGAAATAATAGTACTTGAAAGTGAAACCAACCATTTATGACAATAATTAAACCACAAGATGAGTCAATTTCCAAGTACAAGAAAAATTAAACTTGTTGCGGAATTAAAAGAAATTACAATGAGACTTTAAACCATCAAGATGGCAAGAAATTTAAAACTTTGCAAACAAAGCAAATGTGATGGAACGAGTTCTTGGTTTATGTTATTAATTACTGTTGAGGCAAAGTTACAACTAAACTCTAGTCCTCAGACCTCATCCTCGGCCAAATGTTTGGATCTCACAATGAGGAGTTTTGTCGCGCAAAGTGTCTAGGCACCGCGACAACGCTCAAAACGGGGGCTGTCACCCTGATCCCCAGTCTCTCTGTTTAAGTCGTCTCCCTGAAGCAAGCTAAGGGGGTAGACCCTATGGGAAAAAGGAAGACCAACTGGGAACCAACCGGTTCGAGAGACACAGCAAGGCAATCAAATACTCGATTAAGGCTCAAGATTTATAATTTGATCAAAAATTATTAATACCAGTGCCTTATGGAGTCAATGAAAACCAAGTAATTAATTAGCTGTTGCTGCTTATGAAGTAATTTAACGATTGCTTGAAAGTATTTGCAAAATATCCAACATGTAATGAGCATTATATAATCTAAGCAATGATTAATTTCATCAGATGCAAGATATTCAAAAGATGCACAAAGCTTTAGCAATTAAATTTCAAAAGATCAAATGCTCTAAATCACCATAAAATTTAAATGCTAACCAGTTACCACTTTCATATAGCTAATCTTTAGATAAAATTTAAACATGTTTAACTATATAAAAATGACAAATATTAATCCCACAACACAAAAAAGACATCAAAAGGAATTTTCAATTTTTAATTAGTCTTTTTTCAAAAAAAAAATTATTATTTTTAAATATTTTTAATATTTATTATATTATTATTATTTTTAAATGATTAAAATATAAACCAATATCACAAAGAAAAAGGACTAAATTCTAAAACTACAATGAAACCTAAAACCTCCTTATGCTTGGGAATTTGTATTTTTTATTTTTTTTATTATTTTATTTTTCTATTTATTTTTTATGATCAAAATCAAAATAAAGAAAAGTATCTAAATCTAAACTAAATGAAAATGAAATTTAAAACAAACAATAAATATATACAAATGAAATGAAATTTAGAACTAAAAAATTTATTAAAATCTAATTCTAAAAACTAAATATACTAACCCTAAGCTTAAACATGAAACGTAACTCAAAAAAAATCGAAATGTCAAAACCTGCATAAAAGAAACAAACTAAAATGTGAGTGTATTGTTTGTGTGAAGGTTTTCGATAGCAACGACAAGCTACAGAGGAGACTCAATGGCAACTGAAGGATGGTGCGACGAGAGGAGCCAGACAGCGGCGTGAGCATCACACAAGAGGACAAGATGGGACGACATGGATGGAAGGTGAAGGGTACACAGGTTGGACGCAAAGTTGATGGCAGCGCGAAGAGGCTGTGGGATAGCAGATGAAGTTTGACGGCAAGGGCAAGGAAGGCCACGGGGAGGAGGAGCTGCAGGTGTTTGAGGACTTCAGATTCGCTTTGTGGGTTGACAGCAGCGGAAATGGTAGCGCATGGGCAGAAAAAGCATGCAGAGACAGCGTGGAACTCCAGTGATGAGGAGTATGGCCAATGGGGCTGCGATATGATGAATGGAGAGCTACCGCGGATTTGGAGTGATTGACGAGGGAGGAAAAATAAGAAACGCGGAGAAGGCGTTTTGATGTGGAGATGCAATAGAAGGGTTGTAGCAGAGTGAGGAGCTGGCAAAGGAGATTACGCAGATGAGGAATGTGGAGTTGCGGGTGGAGATGCGGATAGGGGAGCTAGAATGTTTTGGCAGCAATGGAGAAAGCACTGGAAATGGCAGCGTGGAGAGTTTTGAAAATCTGGAGAAGGCTGTAGGAAGATTTAAATAGCAAACAATGCTTGCAGAATGAGAGAAGGCAGCAAGGCTGGGGCATAAAAAAATTCAAAATTACACAGTAAACAGCATGAAACCCCACCAGCTAATAAATCTGAAAATACCAATCAGAAAATATGTGTCCGAAAAACCCTTTTAAAATTTACCAAAACTTTTTTCCAGAAATCTTACTTTAAAGTTTTGAATCAACTGTTTTAGATTGTCAAATGAAAAACCCACAAAATTTTCCAAATCTTGAAACAAATACCCCTACAAGGCTGACTCTGAGGCCAGATTTTACCCTCCTGGGCCTAGATCTAGCTTCAAACAAGAATTTTTTGTCAGACCTGCAACCTGCAATGGCAATACAAAACACCCAGAAACAAAATATGCAAGGATGAAACAAAAACAACCCAAAAACCAGCTAAATAATTACAATATTCATAGGCTGAAGGCTCTAACCAGCCAGATCTGTCATTATGCCACACATATATTTTTAAAATTTTAAATTCAAGGTGAGGTGCTTCAAAAAACCCTTCATGCATCTGCAACAAAAGTTCTAATGATAAGCCTGGGATCAAAACCAGTTGGGCTCTTCAAAAAATGCTTTTCGGGAGTTGGCTAGTTCAGCCGAGAACTTCCCCGAACGCTTGATGATCTCAAAACCAAGGATTTCCTGCACAGCTTAATTCAACCATTAACAAATAGGGAGAAAACGATACTAAATCCAGATCTAATGGAGATACCTGCCATCATATTCAGAAATTTAACTACCATTCAAACCCTTGTGACTAAACAAGATACTTGTGTTTAAATCACTCTTCATGAAGCTATCATCAATGGCTGAAATTAAAATCATGCACAAAAATAAAACATCTTACAGCATTTCCCAAAGAGTAACACCAACAAGATTTCAACCCCAAAGTCTTTCTTTATTGCACATGAAAAATTGACTTCAAGAGAGCTTTCTTTAGCACAAAACTCATAGATCGAATGATCTCAAATGACCCCTGACACCCTATTTAAAGACAAATTTCCCAACAGTTAGTTCAAGCGAACCATGTCAAAGTGATCTCGACCGTCGATGAGGATCAAAATCTCTTTTAATCTCATCCATCGAAATTTTAAATGCATTTTAATATATTAAAAAAATTAAAATGTTGCATTTATTTCCTCAAAACTTTGACTTATTATTATTTTATTATTTTATTTCATTTTTATTATTTATTTATTTTTATTATTCTATATTTTTCTATATTTTTATTTTTTTATTAAAGGAACCCTCGAACTAGCCTTTGGAAAATCACCTAGGACCAAGGACTTATGAGGGGTTTAATTATTTTTCTAACCCCCAAGACATTTTACATCATGATTTTTACATTTTTACATCTCAAGGGGGAAAACCCATTTGACATAGACCCTCATAGACTACTCAGTATTGTGACACAAACATAATCTAGTAGATCAAGCAATTTGTAATAACCTAACCAAATAGTTAGGATATTCCAAATCACTTTTACATAGACTCGATCTAACACACTAAGACTACCCTAAGATTCTAATGACAAAATCCATTCTGGCTTTGGGGTTAAGCTGAAGGAAAACTCTGCTGATCATGGATCAATGAGACAAAAAACCTTTCGGAACGTAGATCATCACTAGAAAATTAGGTTTACCTAGGCAATTACATACATGACATGGATCTACTAAGATTATTTACAATTCACACATGCAAACTGGGTTTACAATATAACATGATTAGGCTGTTGATGATAGTCAAATGGCACGAACACATCGATTAGACACTATCTCTTTAGCGAAAAAGGGGGTATACTGCTATGGGTAGTTGACACATAGTGGTCAACAAAGAGTCAATAGAGGTAGAGGGTCCCTAAAAGTCTATTTAACCAACTTAAGTTGGAGGCAAGTTTTAGTGATGCTTGGGGCATGTAAATAAATTAATCAAACAATGAGAATTAACTTCTACTTCAAATGTACTTGCTTGACATGAAATAAAATGTTACTTTTTAGAGAAAATTTGTCCAAATACTTGATGCATGTAAAATATGCTTAAAGGTGAAGCATAAGTAAACTTGGAACTATGTTCAAACCAAATAAGATCAACTAAAAAGTGTTTGCATGCAAAAAACCTGAACTTGTTATGGATTTAAAACATGTAGTAAGCTAAAATAAAGTGCATGCAAAATGAGTGTGATGCACGTTGTGTTAATTTCTCAACTAGATGATATGCATGCAAAATGAAATAACCAACAAAGTCAAACTGCCAAGTCTCTCCAAAAGGTGGAAAGATAGGGATACCAATGGGTAAACCCCACGCTCCCAAAATTAAAAAAAATTCTTAGTTGTTACAAGAAGGAAAAGAAAATGAAGTCTCCTCTTAAATCCAAGGAAAGTCTTAACAAATTGGAATCAAACCATAGACTTTTCCTCACTGAAAATTTGTGCAATTTTGACACCCATAAAGGTTCAACAAAATGCAGATTTCCCGAAGAAGAAGAAGAGAATATAATCCTCCTCTATGGCCATGGCCAAGATAGAGTGCGAGATGGCCAAAATGAACTCGGCCTTCCTCAAGAAAAACACAGCTTTATCCAAGATGAATCTGGCCTAGAGGTGGACGTAATCACTAAATCTAAACCCCAAGGTCCTGCATGCAAACTTGTAAGTAATTTTCCGATGATGAATCTCACAAGTAGCTGCAAGAGAACAAGTTAAAAAAAATCTATAACAACAAATGTTAGCTCAAGATAACTATAAAGTATGTTACAAAAATAATCTACAAGAGGCTAGGCCAAAAAGTATGAGCAAGCTCTCCTCTTTGACTAGCCATCACTTAGCTCTTTGAAATAGCCAGATATTGATAAATGAAATATAATACATAAAAAATAAAATTTTCCATGTTTGATATTTTGATGCAAGAAATAAAAACTTTAAGAAACTTGAAAGAATCCCCGCAAGACACAAATAAGATATAGATGAAACTTTGGAATTCAAAACATGCGGGTTTTCCTTGAATATTTTTCAAGAATGGGTTGATTCCTCCAAAAATTTCACCTCACGCTTGAAAAGCTTGACCAAATAATGATTCATCTACAAAACTTCACCACAAATCATTAAATTGACATGAAATTAAATAAGTGCAGTGGAAAGAATTCCTAAAGATACATCTATTATCCACTAGAAGATTTATTTTCCTAAAGCAAATAATTAATTCTTATGATAATATGAGATAGTTGCATACTAACATAGCTTGAAACAAGCATGAAAGAAATAATGACATGAGGAAATAAATAGAAACATAATAAAAAGTCAAGGATTTACCACACATGCATGTTGGCATTATGATACATATGTTGTACTTGATGGCAACCCACTCATCTCAGCAAAGTTCACGCACTTTCATGAAGATAAAAATTTATTTCATGTAGAGAAAAGTTCACGCACTTTTATGCAGAGAAAATTTTATTTCATGTAAAAAGTTCATACACTTTTATGCGGAGAAAAGTTTATTTCATGTGGAGAAAAGTTCACGCACTTTTATGCGGAGAAAAGTTTATTTCATGTGGAGAAAAAGTTCACGCACTTTTATGCGAAGAAAAGTTTATTTCATGTAAAAAAAAAAAGTTCACGCACTTTTATGTGGAGAAAAATGTTATTTCATGTGGAGAAATTTCACGCACTTTTATGTGGAGAAAAAGTTTATTTCATGTGGAGAAAATTTCACGCACTTTTATGTGGAGAAAACGTTTATTTCATGTGGAGAAAAGTTCACGCACTTTCATGGTTGGTTCATGGTATTGGTCTGACAGTTTTTTGATCCTATGGTTTTGGTCCGTGGTATTGCATCCAAAAGTGTTGATCCCAAGTATTGGGTTCATGGTATTGTGTTATTATGGTTTTGGACCGTGGTATTGTGAAAAGCCTAAGACTATAAAAGAGGAAGGAGATCATTTGGCAAAGCATCATCTGAATTGTTATTGAATATCTGATAAAGTGC
>APFE030714777.1:7788-70148 GCA_000404065.3 Pinus taeda
ATTTGTGTTAGTATTTTTTGATGATATACTAATCTACAACAAGTCTTGGAAGGATCATGTTGAACATGTTGACAAGGTGCTACAACTATTGGAGGAGAAACAATTATATGCAAAAAGATCAAATGTTTCTTTGGAGTACAAGAGGTGGAATATCTGGGTCATATTGTATCTCATGAAGGAGTTAAGGTAGACCCTAGCAAAATTAAAGCCATTAAGGAATGGAAAATCCCCACATCCATAAAGCATTTGCGAGGATTTCTCGAGTTGACAGGGTATTATCGCAAGTTTGTTAAGAATTGTGGGAGAATAGCAGCACCTCTAACAACATTATTGAAGAAGGATGCATTTTCATGGACTCCAAAAGCAACAAAGGCCTTCGAACATCTTAAAGATGCAATGTGCAAAGCACCGATCTTAGCTACACCAGACTTCACAAAAACCTTTATTGTGGAATGTCATGATTTAGGAAATTGAATTGGTGCTGTTTTAATGCAAGATGAGAGACCCATTGCTTTTGGAAGTCGTCCAATCAAGGGAAAGCTTTTAGACAAAGCCATTTATGAGAAGGAAATGTTGGCAATACTCCATGCACTTAAGAAATGGTGACCCTACCTAATGGGAAGACACTTCAAGGTAAAAAAGGATCACGATAGCCTTAAATACTTTTTAGAACAGATATTATCCTCTGAAGAGAAACAAAAGTGGGTCACAAAGATGTTGGGTTATGACTTTGAAGTCATCTACAAAAAATGGAAGCAAAATGTGGTGGTAGATGTACTCTCAAGAAAGGATGAGGATGTGGAAGCATTGTTGTGTGCCATTTCTATTATCCAACAAGATTGGATAAATGAAGCAAGGGAGGAATGGAAGAATAATGAAGAAGTGTGGGAACTTATTCGAAAGTTACAACAAGATTCGAGTACATCTGATACATTTAGCTGGCAAAATGATTCGTTATGGTATAAAGAACGCTTATACCTCTGTAAGAATTCCCAGCTAAAACAAAAGATTCTTATAGAATTGCACACTTCTCAATTAGGAGGGCACTCATGATTTTTAAAAATTTACCATAGGGTTAAGAAGGAATTTTTTTGGGATGGCCTTAAATCAGATATTCAAAAGTTTGTGCCGGAATGTTTGGTTTTCCAATAAAATAAATTTGAAGCAATTAAGACGCTGGGTCTATTACAACCTTTATCCATTCCAAGCCAACGTTGGGAGGATTTTTCGATGGATTTTATCATAGGTCTACCCAAGTCTGAGGGAAAGAGTGTCATCATGGTGGTAGTTGACATACTTACCAAGTATGCACACTTTTGTGCATTATCACATCCATTTAAAGCCAGTACAGTTTCTACTACATTTATGGAAACAATTCAAAAACTACATGGAAACCAAAAGATTATTGTAAATGACAGAGATCCCATTTTCACTGGAAATTTTTGGACAAAATTATTTTCTTTTCTTGGTACTCACATAGCTCATAGCTCATCTTATCATCCTCAATCCGATGGGAAAACTGACAGAGTAAACAAGCATTTGGAAGGAAATATTCGTTGCTTTGTATCTGATAGACAGACACAATGGGTCAAATGGTTTCCTCCGGCTGAATGGTGGTATAACACTTCCTTCCATAAATAAACAAAAATGACCCCATTTATGGCACATTATGGGTATCAGCCACCATTCATCACATCATATTTAAGAAGAAATTCTAAGGTTCAAGCAGTGGAACAACATATCGAACATCAACAACAAGTCCTCCAACTCTTAAAGGATAACCTCGTGTTGGCACAAAATAGAATGAAACAACAGGCAGATCAACATCGCAGTGAAAGAAGTTTTGATGTTGGTGATTGGGTATTCCTACAGCTACAACCAGATAAGAAAATGTCCCTCAAGCAAGCTAAGAAGAATAATAAATTATCACCAAAGTATTATGGTCCATACAAGGTGTTGCAAAAGATTGGTGCTATGGCATACAAATTGGAGCTTCCTACACCTTCTTGATTGCACCTCGTTTTCCATGTTTCATGTTTAAAGAATGTTATAGGTGACAAGTTTCCAGTTCAAACAATATTGCCAGAACTTGACGAGGAAGGAAAACTTATATTGGAACCGGAAACAGTCACAGAAACAAGAACTCGACAGCTACGAAATTAGTCAATTTAAGAGTATCTTATCCAGTGGAAGAACTTATCCGCTGAAGATTCCACATGGGAGGATGAGAATTTTATACAAAAGCATCCAAAACTACTCAAGTGTTGAGGAAAACACTTTTCTAAGGAGAGGGGCATGTTGGTTCCCTATAATACTAGTGACTACCCCATTGATATGGTAGTTGTACCCACTTATTATATTGATGTACCCACATAGTGCCCATATTGTTACTATTGTACCCCATAGAAGCCCACTATTGTTATTATTGTGGCTTTATACTATTATTGTTAGGTCGTTTGGGTTATATTGTGACTCCTTAGGCTCCTATATATAGAAAAGGAGGTTTTGTCATTTGAATAATCAAAGAACTGTTCATTTATGTAATGTAAAGGAGGTTCCCCCCTCGAAGAGGCTGAATTATAAGGTGTGGATCTATCTTTTCTTGAGTTGGTTTCATAACATATCATTTCTGATAATTTCATCAAGTTCTAGGGAGAGACGTGAGTCCTAGCCCTGGGAAAATGGCTCAAATTTCATAATCCCTAGCATATAATTGCTCGAAAAAGAGTGCAGTCACATGGAGGCCTTGCTTTGGGAGTTAGTGGAGGTTTTCAGTCACATGGAGGGATTTTTATGAGAGTGATTGGTGGTTTAGGTTGGTAAAAAGGCAAGTTAAATCAATGGCTGGGCACCACGAGTGGAAGGTTAGCCCCTAGGGGTCGTGTAGCTCCTTAGGAAGGTCAGTTTAGATTTTTTGTGTATCGATTCCACTTGCGTAACTATACATGGGGAGTTGAATCATACCATAGTAACTCTTTGTCACATGTTTACCTTGGTGGACCAGTTAGCATAGGTAAATGTGGGATGAGGGTGTGATAGAGTGGTATCAAATCATGGTTCACTCCTTGGACTAGATGAGAGGAATATGGTTTTCATGCATGCATGTCGGTTGAATATGCATTTTTTGTGTATGTTTTTTGTCTATTTGGATGTATGAATGCATTTTCATGGTTATATTTTTCATTCATGGAGTGATCATATGCGGTTGGTATGATCATCGGGGGTAACTAGGTGATGATTGAGATGATGTTTATATACTACTATGATTGTATTTATACATGTATTGTTCTAATCTGGTTGATCTTGCAGACGAGATATCCTCTCTTGAACTATACGGGGTATGTTGATTATGTTTATATTTTGGTTTAGTTGACATGATATACTTGCAAGAAAAAGATCAAAGATGATTAGCAAGACGATAGACTATATTTCACAAGAATATTCCTATAGATTAGACATGGGGGATTCACTGAAAAAGCAATAATACCATATCACGTGCATTGATAGTGGGGCATAAAAAATGAGGAAAACAATGAAATAATATATTGAGAATATAATATAGGATAAAGGGTTTTTATATCTTGTATAGAAATAAGTGTATTATAAGGTATTGTTTATGCAATACATTGGCCACACAGAGGAAAAAACAAGTGGGATGGAGAAATAAAGGTTGAGGAGTATTGTGGGAGTATAGAAAGTGGGAAGGAGAAAGAAACAACTATGGTAATATTAGGTCCATAGTAGCCTAATATTCAAACATATGGCCCTAGTATTGGCATACAATTCATGGTAATGTTAAAAGTGACATTCTCCTTTATCTTTCATTTTCAGCCTTTTTTGTAAATTTCTAGCATTACCATGAAATGAATCAGGATTTTTGAGAGTGGTTCCCACCTCATTAGATTTCATATGGATAAAGTATAATTTTATATCTCATTCAATATCGAGTAGAATTATTAGTTTTTCAGGATTTGAAGATTCAGGGGATTGCTATGTTTTTATTGGATTTTGTCATGTACTAGGATACGAATTTCATGTTTAATCAAGAGAACCAAACCATATATGTACCTTGATGTTAGTGACATTGGTTTTGAAACTCCTCTATCTTGACCCTACTAAAAATTTACATATCACTCAAACAAAATCTTGACTTGACATGCTACCTTTTTTCTATCTTATGTTAATCCTTAGAGGTGGTATTAATGACAAACATCCCAATATAGGCAATGATTTTGATGATATCTAGGTATTTATTGTAGCATTATTTTTGTTGATGCTAGAGACCATCCACACCATATCTGTTGATGTATTTTCGGTTAAGAGATGGATTGCACTCAATTTTATTTTATTATGTGCACCCTTACATGTTATATAAATGAGAACTTGCAATTTCTGGACCTATGGTTGATGAATATTATAACTACTATATGAATGATGTTATAAGGTTCAATCCATGTTTTTGTATATTTTATCACAAGTTCATCATTCTACAATCTTTTGTTGACATATATGAATAAAAAAATAAAAAAATATATGTTATATAAAATTCATTCCCAAAATCGGTCCCAACATGGGATATTTGGGAAGTATCACTCCTCGCTCCAGTTCTACTCCCACTTCCCACTTTTGCTCCCACTCCTAAGCATCCTTGCTCCAGAACAAACATGTGTCACATTAATAATACATACATGATCTATGTGTAATGTGTGTGTTAATATTTTTTACCTATTTCTACGATAGTGATTCTGTCGATGATGGGGTAGTAGAGAAGACAACATATATGGCACCTTCACCTTTTATTTACATTAGTGATGAACATGTTGAATAAAACTGAAGGAGAGAGTGATACTGACTATTTCCTGGTATAGGGAACATACATTCCACATGAGATAGTGATATAGACTATTGTTTTAAAAAGGGTGCATGCATTCTAAGGGAACACGTGTCACGTATTCAATTAATTCTAGTTTAGATGTTGTTTCAAATTTAGCAATTTCATTTTTTGATAGATCTTTTCTATTATTAGACTCTTTTATTTTGTTAGTTTTAGCATTCATGATATTATTACTAAGAGTTTGTAAATACTTAGTAAATTAGTATACTCATGCATGATAAATTTCCATCATATGTAGAGGACACAAATCTCAAAGAAGGGATGCATGCGTGCATGCTATAGTTCATCTTTGATGGAGACACACTTAGTTGGCACTTTTACCATGCAACTATGGTGCACTAGGTGATCAAGTTATGGCTATGATTTGAAAAATTCCAACCATATAGGATTTTTCATGTGTCCATATTCATTGTATTTTCTCTCCTCTTCATATTCTATAAGCAAGATAAGATGTGTGTCATTGTGTTGGTTATTGAGGTTTTGCTTTGAATTTTTGTAGTGTATACTTTTTAGTATTCACTAGAAGATAGATGCAATTGAGAGTTCAAATCTATGTATTTTAAATTCAAATTTTCCATAGTATGTATTTGTAAATCAACCAACTTATATCTACCTCTTTTTTATTGAAACTTTCAAGTTTTGAGTTACCTAGTATTTACGTTAATCTTTTTAGGTGTAGAATCGGCTTACCTTTGTTAATGAAAACAAAGGGATATAAATAAATATGCGTATTAAAATGTTAATGAAAAAATGGATACCTACAATATGTAGAGAAAATGGGGGATTTTTAAATTGGGAAGGTGTATTGGGTTCCTATTGGTTGGGGATTAAATAAAGTTATTTTTGGAGATATTTTCTAATGTATAGTCACATTAAGGGTATTGTTTATCATGCCATAAATGAACGTGCTATGATAGAGGTTCATTGAGTGAATCGATCGTGAGATGAAATGAGAAGCATGGTGATGAGTACTCCCCTCACATATTAGACACTTTCATAAATTTGAAGACAAAAATAAGGAGTTGCAAAGCAGATAGTGATAAGATATTTGAGTCGCAAGAGAGACTTTCAAAGGCACACGAGAAACAAGCAAAGGTTAAAGCTGTTATCCTTCATATATTGTCAGATTTATATATAGAGGGACCACTTTGTATTAGTCATAGATAGGGGGATAGGACCAATGAAGCCTATGGAAACAGATATCATGACGTACACAGGTCGGAGAAGGATGATACTAGTCGAGATTGAAAATTATTGGATACACATTATAGGATAGGAAATGGGCATGGGCATTATTCTAGTTCTGGTTCAGACATGTACCATGTTCATCATTACCATCATCCATACAAGAGGAATGACAAGGGATATTTTCCAAATGATTTTAGGAAAGACAAGCCACCTACATTTGATGGGGAAATGAAGAATTCAAATGATACAAAAGTTTGTTTTCTTCGAATGAATTATTTCTTTAGATTTCATGATTACTAGGAGAACATGAAGGTCAGAATAGCTATGTTCAATATTAAAGGTAAATTAGACATTTGGTGGGAGGACATGAAGAATGTCATAAGCATTCGGGGAGAGGAGTTGACTTGAATGGAGTTTGAAATACTTTTCAAGGATAATTATCTACGTGAGAGATATTATGATGAGAAGGCGAAGGAAGTCTATGATTTGAAGATGGGGTTTATGGCGGATGAGGATTATATTAGAAGATTATTGGAGTTATTAAGGTATGTATTTTATCTTAACGAGGAGAATGCTAAGATTGAGAGATTCATTAGTGGGTTGTTAGTAGCATTCAAAGATATGATCGATTTAAATGATCCTATATTGTTGGAGGAAGCCATAAAAAATTTGAAGAATTATTATGAGCAATCAAATTGTAACAAATAATCTCAATGCTCGAAAGGAAAAGAGAAATTTAATGGAATATGGCCACCTAAGAAAACAAGACCTTAGGATGTACATGAAAAAGAGAATGTTGTTCCTTACAAGAAGTTTAATCTAGTTAGGTAGGGACATGGGTCACAACCTAGACGATAGCAAAATAAATTTGATGGTAAGGGACAATTGCAATGTTAGATATGTGCAAAGTTGAATCTCAAGAAGGGTTTCTCATCATATGATGGTGTTAGGCCTCAAATATATAGTGCACAAGAGGCACAGACAGTTAGGGATGTTGGACAAAGAATTCCTTGAATCTATGTACGATTGGATAATGGGCAAGTAGACTACTAGGCATCTATTATCAGGATGGATGTTAAGATTTGTGATCAATTTGTTTCTATTTTCATTGATCCTCAATCTAATTATAGTTATGTTAATCGTGACCTAGTAGATAAGTGTGGTTTGAATAAGTGACTACATGAAGAATCTTGGTTAGTGAAATTGGCTATAGGTACAAAGGAAAGAGTTCATCATTGGGTAGGGGCTTGCAAATTTGAGTTGAATGGTATTCCTACATCAATGAAATTGAATGTGCTTCCATTGGGATCATACAATGTGTTGTTGGCTATGTATTGATTGTATCTTCATAGAACCAAGGTGGATTGTTATGACAAGGCTATTGGGCACTTAGATGACAATCAAGAATGGAGAATATCATTAGGGGAATTTTCAGGTCTAAAATGGACCTCCTAAGAAAAATGTACAACCAAAATAAAATTTATAAGAATCAATAGGATTCAAGATGATGATGTCAATCATGGGGGATGATTCACCATTTTTGGAGTAAAAAAGTAAAAAGATTGAAAAATAATAAAATAATAAAACTACTTTTCAACTTGTATTTTCAACTTATCTCCCTAAGGTTTTACTCAAATTTCAGGTGACATTACATGCTGGATGAAAAAATCGATTCCTTGTCCAAGTAGTACCCATGTTGGATACTTTCAACAGTCCCTGCTACAAAAAAAATGAGAAATACATGAAAAAATGTGATTGTAGTCACATTTTTCATGTATTTCTCATTTTTCATGTAGCAGGGTCCATCAAAAGTATGCAACATGCTTACTCCTTGGATAAGCAATCAAATTTTGCATCCAAAAAGTAATCCCAATCAAAATTTGAGTAAAACCTTAGGGAGATAAGTTGAAAATACAAGTTGAAAAAGTAGTTTTTTTCTTTTTTCCCTCTTAAATTTGATGATGTAATTTAGTCTTATATTATTATTTCCACTATTATTTTATTATTTCCTTAGGAGGCCCATTTTAGACCTCAAAAATTCCCTAATTTACAATAAGAAGGAAACACCAGTTAGAATAGTTACATTTATCCAAGTGAAGCACAGTCATGGGAAAGAGTGTGTGTTGTTTGCAATGCATATTTGTAGTGATAAAGGTAAGGATGGTTATGATGCATAATTTTTGGAGAGGTACTCAATATTACAGTAGTTTTAAGATGTGTTTCCAGCAGAGATTTCATAGTTACTACCTCACAGGGAAGTAGAATTTTCTATTGAGTTGGTAATATGGGTAGCACTAGCATAAAAGGTACCTTATAGGATGAGCAATTCAGAGTTAGTGGAATTGAAATTGCAGTTGTAGGAAATGCTTGAAAAAGGATACATTAGGCCAAGTGTATCATCATGGAATGCACTAGTGTTGTTTGTGAAGAATAAGGATGGTACTCTCAGACTGTGCATTGACTACAAGCTGTTGAACAAGGTGGCCATCAAGAACGACTATTTGTTGTTGAGGATCGATGATCTATTAGACCATTCGAAGGGAGAAGTATTTTTCTTGAAGATTGATTTGAAATTAGGATACGATAAAGTATGCATTAAAGAAGAGGACATCTACAAGACTATTTTCTAGATTAGCTATGGGCATTACGAGTTTGTTGTAGTTCCTTTTGGTTTGACTTATTCTATAGCTACTTTTATGTGGTTGATGAATAGTGTGTTGTGTCCTTATATGGAAAAGTTTTTTATTGTGTTCATTGATGATATATTGATATATTCTAAGAATGAGGAAGAGCATGTCAAACATTTAGCAACAGTTTTGATATTGGTAAGATAACATCAGTTGTAAACCAAGATTGGTAAATGTAGTTTCTTTCAAATAGAGGTACATTACTTGGGGCATGTTGTTTCCATGGAAGCCATCGCAATGGATCTAGAAAAGATAAGAACTATCATGGAGTGGGAAAATATTAGGAATATGGATGTGGTAAGGTCATTCATGGGGTTATAAGGTTACTATAGGAAGTTCATTAGAAAATTATCACAAATTTCCTATCCTATTACATCATTGCAAAGAAAGGGAAAGAAATTTGGATAGACAGAGGAATGTGGAGAAAGTTTTAATTAGTTGAAGTAGTTGTTGACAAATGCTTCAGCTCACAAGATTGTGGACTTGGATAAAGAGATTTTCTTCTATACAGATGCCCATAAGAGAGGACATGGTGGAGTCTTGATGCAAGAGTGGCAGGTGGTATGTTATGAATCAAGGAAATTGCATGAGCATGAGAAGAATTATGTCTCACATGATCTTTAGTTGGCAGCGACCATACATGAAGTGAAGATGTTGAGACACTATCTTGTTGGAAGGAGGTTTGTACTAATGAGTGACCACAATGGATTGAGATACTTGTTTGACCTACTGAATCTGAATTCCAAGCAAGCTACATGGTTTCTAATGACTAGTGAGTTTAACCTCAAGATCAATTACATTAAGGGAAAAGAGAATTAGGTTGCATATGCTATTAGCAAGTGATACAAGTAAATCGCATTATAGCTAAGAGTTCTTATGGCACGTATTTATAGGATCAGATCTTACAGGTAGGACAATAGGATGATAAACACAGGAATCTTAGGCACAGATTACAATAGTAGAGTACATGTGATCAGGATGTGGACTATAGTCTAACAACATATGGCTTGGTCATATTTAGGGATAGGATCTACATTTCTGACAACAATGAGCTCAAGAAGATTATCCTTAGAGAATTTCATGCTAATTCATATTCAAGTCACCCAGGATATTAGAAGACATTGAAATCAATGAAGAAATTCTATTATTGGCCAAACTTGAAGAAGGAAGTGGAAAATTTTGTGGTTAGATGTTTAGAGTGTCAACATGTAAAATCAGAGTGCAAGAATTTTGGTGGTCTACTACAGTCAATTTTCATTCCATAATGGAAATGGGAACTCATTTCCATTGATTTCATTACGAGTTTCCAGAGTACATCAAAACGTCATGATTCTATTATGGTTATGATTGACGGGTTGACAAAGGTGGAACCATTCATTCCATTGAAGCCTATGTATTTAGCTAGTGATGTAGGATAGGTATTCATTAGAGATATAGTGAGATTTCATGGTTGTAACTAACCTCCTTGGCCTACCTAGAAAAATAGCTACTAACCCCCTATTCTAGAAAAAAATTGTTCTTTTATACCTAAGATTTGGTTCTTACCAAAAGTACACGGAGTCTGAAAATGTATAATGTTTGCATAATGTGGGTTCATTAAGTAGACTTGTCCATCTATAAGACATTAGTTCGGTCATATTTTGTCATACTTTATGAATGGAAGTGAGGATTCAATAATAACATACATTCAACAACACTTTTGGACAAGCTCACACAAGCTATAAGGGACCTTGATTTTGAACCTATGAACCAACATGGTCGCATGGTTAGGGATCTTGTTCATAATCCTACATGTATAGTCCCTTCTATGTAACATGCATGAGTAACTAGACTATCCTCATATGATACCTTTATTTTGACATGCAAAACACAAATACTTAACCCATTAGTCATACAATGGAAACATTATTTCCTAAATTGGTCAACACGCATAAGCAGTTATCAGTTTAGAGCATTATCGCATACCATATCTCTTTAGTATATGTAATACGACCAGTTAAAGAATCCATAGTCATCTCACATATTCATACATAATCTCCACCTAAAAAATGTTAGTATTTATATAACTTCATGTCATGCTTCCACTACTAACTCTATTCCTGGATAAAAAAATGAATCACATGTATAATACTGCCATCACTCCCATAGAAATTCATTAACACAGGTAATATAATTATGTGCACTATGCTACCGTGCATGGGTATTAAAAATGTCAATCCACTCAATATACTTCTATAAATAACTTCGCACTAGAAATCCATGTGCAAATCGATCATGAGAAATCTATCTCTTTGACACAAGTATCAACCACTAATTACCATTTTTCCACCATTTCTCATATACATTAACACAAAAATTATTTCCATACCAATAACACCTCATCTATACAACTCAGATACATAATTTAACCATTTCAATAGAAATAAATAAAATATAGAGGTAATATCTCATATAGTACATTCAACACCTATGAAGCCAACTAAAACACCACTTGGAGGGAGGAGCACCACCACACAACCATGAATCACCTCTAATTCCCCCCGAGACGAAGTTCTTGTGAATGAACAATTGTCCTCAATTGATCGATGCACTGGGTATTTCATACCCTCTTTCATGATTTAGTTTCTATTAGGACTGTCCCCATTTTACGGATTTTTCCCATTTTCCTAGGTTTTTTTCGGTGAAGAAAAAATGTTCCTTCAGACTTACAAATAGTCGTTGTGAAGAAAATATCTTTGTTTAGAATTACAAATAGTCGTTTGCGGGCAGAACCTTATGGCTTGTATTTTTAGGGCCGACGGACGATCCTCACCTCTCAGTGCCGGTCTGCATATCCTTCCACTTTCACCATAATTCTTACAGTAAGACCGCATTATGTTTCAAAAGAAATAAAATGAGTAAAAATAAGACGCTTCAAAAAACACAAAGATTTCAATCAGTTATGTAAATGATTCAATTTTATTTAGAGAATGTAAATGAATAAATTATATTGATTTATGATCAAGTAATCGTGTTAAGAGATTGAAAAAGAGGGAAGCTAGATAAAGAAAGTAAATGAATAAATTTATATTCATTTATGATCAAGTCATCCCATTTAGAGATTTTAAAAGGGAAGTTATATGGCAGAAAGATAGTGCAAGTTATCTTTAGTATTTGTTATGGTTATAAGTTTAATAATATAAATTTATTATTTTATTTAAATTTAATTATAAAGCTTGATTTGTTTGATTAAAACTAATTTTTCCATAATTATAAATGAAGTGAAAATAAATTATATTAATTATTAATATTTATTAATCAATATATGGTTACATTAATTTGATTGAGAATTTGCAATTTGTTAATTTGTTTTACTTGATTTCGGTTATAGTTAGAAATTTATTATGAATTTTTAATGAAATTATATATTAAGTAAAATTATATTATATTATTTATTAATAATTAGTAATTGAGTTTGCTGTGCTACTTCCTATAAGAGTAAAAAGTGAAATTGAACATTAACTACTATGATTGAGGATTTGCACTTGATCTATTATTTTTTTTCTAAATAAAGTTAATCTATTGATATAATACAAAAATTTACATTTTAGCTAAGCCGTAAAGGGTCCTGGCCTTAATTAGCATGCAACCATGAAAATTGTCTGAGACTGCCCCTACAAAGGGGAAACCAGTACATTAAACATCCAAATTTAACCCACAGGTTTCCTAAATAGACCAGCCTATTAGCTAACAACAAAACCACCCTGAAAACTAGCAAAACCACCCAGAAAAATCACAAAACCGCCCAGCCAGCAGATTACCCTGAGGACATATAAGAAAGATAGAAAAAAACCAAAACTAAGTGAATTTCCACCTCTTGGGAGTGACACGCGGCTCCAGGTCATCCGGAGCACATTCCTCCACCATAGAACACGCCCAGTCATCCGGGTTGTCTGCCTCGCCACGTCCCGCAGCCTGATGTCCTCCCTCCCTGCTGCCATCTGCATCCTACGGGCACGACGTGTTCTCTAGATGGATTTCCACTGCCCGCGCGTCACTAGGAATGCCTGAAGCATCATGTGAGTTGTCAGTAATGGCTTTTCCATGTCTTCTGTGCCAATCTCCATTACCATCTAACTCGTCATTGTTGTCTCTATGTCGGCTTGGACCTGCTCTCTTCGTCTCCTCCAGGGAAGTAGTCATGGGTCTTTGCTGCGCAGGCTCTTCAGAAATGGAGATGGAGACGGTGCTGTCTATAACTAGGCAATTCATAGAGCTACGGAACTGGAACTACGTCGTGTGGGGGACATGATGCGGAGGCAGAGGGAAGGTAGCAGTGCACACAACCGCCTCATCGCATCTGGAGTAGTGGAGGCAGGCTTTGCCTCTACCACTTCTGGTGTTTGGATAATGACTAGCGACACCGTACTGGTAGGAATGTTTAGCTGGAGAGGCAGGGGAAGCCGAATTGTAGCAGTGTAAAGCAGGGGAGCGAGAGCTACCGTCGTGCGTGCCACCCCGACAGTTGCACATGCGGTGACAGACAATGGTGGAGTTAGGCGTAGTTGTAGAGTCAGGGGGGGTGAAAGAAGAGTTGACAGAGGAATGGTGAGCATATGTTACAAAGTGCTGAGGGGCAGAAGCCAAATTGTAAAGGTTATTATGGGAATGGTGGAAGCCATTACCCAAGTCTAGACAGCAAACAAGCTAGCATCTGCGTCCCGTGCTACTTCACTCAATCGACTCTCCCACCTGTGGAGGGTAGGCACAACGAAACAAGGGAAGAATGATCGGGTTATTCACCAGTTCCATGGTTATGCACGTGATGGTTTTGCCTCGGCAAGAGTAGGTGATGGTTTTTCCTCAGCAAGAGTAGGCATTAAATGCCACTTGTGAGGTGCAGTGAGGATTATTCAAGTTGGTCTTGGAATGGTTACAGGGGGCCAAGTGGCCATCTCGCCTGCCATTGCCCCGTCTCATCGCCTTAAATTCCTTAATTGCCACCCACATCCGGGGGTTGAGCTTCCTTGTGCACTAGGTTAGTGTAAATTTGCAATGGATTGTGATCATCGATGATGTTGAGAAGGTTGTAATGTAGGATTTCATCGTGATCGACCCCAATGTTTGCTAGGAGATCGACAATTTTGTTACTATCCCTTTTGACATGGATAAAAGTTATTGCTCCCCTGTCTTTTATTCATTTCTCTATTGTTTCAAGGCTGGCCAATAATCTCTAGCTTTTGGCAACTCGCAAAGTCGTGCTTCCTTCTTGGATTAGAGTGGCCATGTTGAGAAGGACTTGAGTGTCCCCTTCTATAAGGATGGGATAAAAATTGTGTTGAGTAGCTAGCTTCATACCTTGCCACCATCCTTCCAGTTCTACAGAGTTGTTCGTGTCCCATCCTATGGATCCAAAATATAGTAGTAGGGGTTGGCCTTCGTGATTCCTAAATATGCTTCCGAATCCTGCTTTTCCTAGGTTTCCCTTGGTGGCACCATCGAAATTTAACTTAATCACGCTTTTTGGGGGGTGTATCCAATGTGAAAGTTGTCTGGTTGCAATGTGGGGTCTGTTGGAGTTCAATTGTGCTTGTGGGAGCTGTATATTCCAGTTAGCCCATACGCTTAATTCTTGAGGTTGTGTCGGTAAGTCCTCAGTTGTCCATTGATGAAATGCAAGAGTTCCCTTGATGTTCTGACATAGGTTATTCCATATGATTTCTAAGGAGGTTTTTTTATTTTTGAAAATTCGATTATTTCTTTCCTTCTAGATTGTCCAAAGAAGGAGGCCTAGCAAGATAGTCCATAACTTGTTGACAACTTTACTTTTATAGGGCTCTAGGGTCTAGTTGTTAATAGTTCTTCTTATATCCCCAAGAAGTCTGCAGGGTCTCTAGCATCTGAAAGTGAGCTTTTCCCAGAGCTAGTTGGCCATGTGGCAGGAGTCCATGAGGTGCTAAATGGTTTCTTCATTGTTTTGACAATTGGGACAGTAAGAAGGACCATGAAATCCTCTTTTGATTAAGTTGTCCCATATGAGAATTCTTTGATGATACAACAACCAAATGAAAGTGGAGACTTGGGGCCAGATCCCAGTAGTCCATATACGATTCCAAGCATGATCAATTGGTTCTTGAGTTTGAGACATTATCTGGTAAGCTTATTTGGTGGTGAATGTTCCTTTCAGTGTATAACCCCATCTTATAACATCGCTACCTGTATTAACTTTGATTTTCCTACTGGTAATCTCTTTGTGTAGTTCCATGTCATAAGCTTCTGATTCTTGTTGTGTTATTTGCCCCACCAGTTTCCATTGCCTGAATCCCTGTATAGTACTTAGAGTCCAGTAATGTGCTACATTGTTCTCCTGGTTAATGTCATTTCCATTATGGTCTGTGCCTGGTAAGAGTGCTACAATGTTGCGTCTCTATTGCCAAGAATATGTCCAAAAATGGGTTTTCCTCCCATCCCTTATCTCCCAAAAGCTATGCTGATAGATGATATCTCTGTGTTGCTTGGTCTCGTTCCAAATTAGGGACCCTATAGGCATGGTAGTTATCTTGATTAGTTCTTGTTGCAGTTGATTATTTGCATACTTTGTTGTCCATAATTGCACCCATGGCTTTTATGGGCACGAAACCCTTTGCCACCAAATCCGTGCTCCCATCAAAATATTGTTGTGTTGTTAATCACGTAGGCCTAGACCCCCCCACATTTTAGGCTTGCAAACTTTTTCCCATTTGACTAAACCCCATTTTCTATTTTGTTCTATAAAGCCCCACAAGAAATTGCATTACAGATTCCTAATTCTCTTCAGCACCCATTTCGGTGCAGCAAGTACTGAGAAAAATAGAGGGGCATAGATGGTAGGACTTATTTGATCAAGACTAATCTACTTGCCATGCTGAGAGTTCTGTAAGTCCAGGACTGGAGCCAAATTTCCATTTTCTCTAAGAGTTCATGCTAGAAAGCATGCTTTAAGGCGTAATCTATGAGAGGGGCTCCTAAATAATGAGAAGAAAGCTTGGCTTGAGAGAGTCCAATGATTCTTTAGGTGGGAATAGGAGTGTTGAAGGAAAAAATTTGAGATTTGGTCGTGTTTATGGTGGTTCTAGAAGCTTTTGAGAATGTGTCTAAAAGTGCTTTAAAGGTTCTAGCTTCATTTACAGAAGGATGACCAAAGAGCAAATTTTCATCAACAAAGTTTTTATGAGTGATAGCAGAGGAGCCATGGACAGAGAGTCCTCTAAGGTCATGGGAATGAATAGTATGCTTTATGAGACGGCCTAGACCCTCAACCATAATGATGAAAATAAAGGGGGACAAAGGGTCCCCTTGTTGAATTCTTCTTGACAGGTGGTACGGTTTAGAGGGGATTCCATTGACACGAACAAAGCAAAGTGGGGAGGAAACAAGGGTCCTTTTCCATCTAACCCAGGTCGGGCTGAATCCAAAGGCTATTAGTATATGTTTTATGTAAGTCCAGATAAGTTTATCAAAGGCTTTGGAAAGGTCAATTTTCAATAGCATACCCACCAGTTTGTTTTTCTTAAGAGAGTCGACGGTTTCATGAGTAAGAATAATACCATCCAAAATTTGGCAACCTTCTACATAACCATATTGCTTTGGTGAGATGAGAAGAGGGAGGAGCATTTTGAGGTGATTGGCTGTGACTTTCGTGATAATCTTGTAGATGAAATTACACAGGGAATAAGGATGATAAAAGTTGTGTTGAGCAAAGGGAGTAACCAATGCATGGATCTAGATTCTTCTACCACATTTCGGACATCTACTTTGATTAGATCCCAAAAGTGGTGGTAAAAGTTGGACATCATGCCATCAGGTCCCAACACTTTCCCAACCTTCAGTTGATTTGAAGCCTCTTCGACCTCCATGATGGTGACTGGTCTTAACAATAATTGATTATGCTCCTCTGTGATGAGTTTAGGAATATGCTTAATTATCTCATTGGTAGCATACTGTCTATCTGTGGGCTGCTCTTGATGAACAATTTTGAAGTGATTTGTTGAGCTCTTTCTCTATGTCTTCTTGTTTCTCCATTTTATTTCCCTATGAGTTTTGAATGTGAGAGATTGTATTTTTCATTCTTCTTTGTATAGTTGTATGATGAAAAAACTTGGTATTTCGTTCCCCTTGTTTTGACCATCTAATTCTTGACTTATGTCTCTAGAGCAGTTCCTCTTCGCTGCCTCTTTCATTTAGTTGTGTTAGTAGTATTTGTTCCTGTCTAGCATACTCCTCTATTCTACCTTCTAGGATGATCTTTTGTTGTAGCCCTGCCATGCTCTGGTCAAGAGCTTTTTTCTCTTGAAGGATGTTGTCGAAAATGGTGTAGTTCTAGGTTTTGATTTGTTTTTTTGATATGCTTCAGTCTTTGTTGGAATTGGTACATGAGAGAGCCCTCGTTGGGAATGAAACTCTCCCACATTGTGTTGACCACTGTATTGAACTCAAGGTGAGTGAGCCAAAAAGCTTTAGACTTGAAAGGTCTTCTGTTTTAGTTTCCAAGATTTTTCCATTGCAAAGAGATGGGCCAATGATTTGAGCCAACTAGGGGTAGGATAAAGGTGCATATATCGCCACCAAGATGGATGAAGTTGTCTGAAATTAGAAATCTGACCAACCTAGATGCTAATTGTTGAGTGCTAGCTATTTTGTTGTTCTAGGTAAAGATGTTGTTGTCAAAAGGTAAGTCTATTAGTATATTGTGTTGAATATAATCTTTGAAGTCATTGCTTCTTTTTCCAACTTTCTTCTGCCCCCCCAATTTTTCCTCCATTTGTGTGATCATATTGACGTCTCCACCTGTTAACTAAAGTGGATGAGTTCTTGGAGCATTAAGGATCTCCAATGTTTCTAATTGCCTAAGTTTTTTGTGTACTTTCCTGTGGGAAGTAAACATTGGTTAAATGTCCATGTATGTTGGTGCCAATCAAGTGGAACATTTCATGTATGAAGTCTTGCGAAGCATAGAAATTTGTTAAGGAAATATGCTGAGTATTCCATGCTATGCCTAACCCTCCCGAGGCACCTATTGCATATACTGTTACTATTTGACATCCTTCCCAAGCTTTGGATAATATGGATTCTAAAGTGATGGTGCTGCATTTTGTTTCTTGCACGAATACAATGTATGGTTGTTCTTTCTGAATCATATTCTTCAACATAATGTACTTCTCGGGACCATTAAGTCCTCCTACATTCCATGAGATTAGCTTCATGGTTGACTGGTAGGTAAGGATCAATAATATTTGGTCAACTTGGAGCATCTGCCCGATTCCACTAGCATTTCCCCAATTAAAATGGTACATTGTAGATTTGTCTTTCTGCCTCTTTTCTCCCCTATTTAATGATATGTTTCCCATCCCATCAACCTCCTTGCTATATGCCCAGAGTATTATGCTAATGCACTCCTGTGAGCACTACTTCCAGATTTTCCAGATGTCTTTCCGGCATTGTGTCGAACTCTTTCCTTTTGCAAGCTTGCTCTAGACTGAAAATGTCTATTTACCTGAGATCAAAGCTTTTTGGTTCTTCTTCCATTAAGATTTTTTGACTGCCTCCTTCCTGGTGGGTAAGTGGCTGAGAAGGTTCTGCCTGAATATCATCAATTTCCATAATCTTATCGGACCATAGGGCTTTGTACTGAACAAGGTCAATGTTGAGTTGCAGATATGAGGCAAGCTTTTTAGAGCAGATGGCATTCGAAGGATGGCTGGTTTTAGAGTGGATAGGAGGGGTGGACATATGAGTGGATGGATTCGAGCTTGGCTTTGCTGGCATGGGTGTATCTGATTTAGGATGTTCTAGATTTGTCAGAATATCAAAGTCGTTGCTTGACGACGGCAAATCAGAAGCTAGAGTAGCACTTTTAGGTGCTGAGGGAGGTTTTTTAGTATGCCCTTTCTGGCTAGCTACCTTCGTGAATCCTTCAGGATCAGACTTGTTTCCAGTTTCTATGGTTTTGGGTGGCATGTTTAAGGGACAATCACCAAAGAGGTGACCGTGGGCATGGCATCGCCTCCAACAGAAGGGTACATGTTCATAATCAAGGGGGTGAATCCATTCAAAGTCATCGTGCAGAAGACTTACTGTGTCCAGTAGCGCATGGCCCAACTTCATGTAGACACAGATCCGTGCATAAGATGTATATCTTAGAAGCTTAGTTTCCTCTACAGTCTTTATGAACTCGCCTAAGCCATTGGATTTTAGTGAATCCTCGTCCTAGTATTCCAGTGGAAGTGAGTACATATGGATCCATACTGGCGCCCAACTAAAGTCTTATTTTTCAGGGTTGAATCTTTCAGCCCAGTCTCATAGATAAAGGCCTGTTGCATTGAAGAAATGGGGTCCTCCATCCAGAACTCGGTTTCTGTCTTCAAGGCAGTTAAAAGTGGCTATAAAGAAGCCCTTAGGGCCCAATTGTAGAGCTACATGACATTTGGGCTTCCATTTTGAGATTATCCAGCCTTGCAGGGCTTTTTTAGTCAGGCAGAAACCTATGAATTTGCCAATCAGGGCGTGATCTTTCATATGCTGTATTTTCGCATTGATTCTGTGACTAGGAAGCTCGATCTTGGGCCTTTCTATGGCAATGGGTTTGCAAGTTGGCGATGAGGCTTTCTTTGGTTCGCTAGATGTTGCTTGTTTGTCCATTGTCTCGTGTTCCAGATCTTCTTGTTCATTCTTCTCCTTCTGCTGCATAGGTTGTGCCTCAGGCTTCTCTACATTTTTAGTTTTGCTCTCAGTTGGGTTTTCCTTATTGTTATTTTTGGTGGGAGGCGTTGATGCCTCCCCCAATGGAATGATCATTGTCCTTTGCGCTCAAAATTACAGTGCCAATCCTGACAAAGTTTTTTTTTGAGCTTGAAAAGCTACAAGCTCATACTGTGCGCCATGGGTGGTTTTGACAGGAACCCTAGTTCCTTAGTGTGCCATTGCAGAGCTCCATCCCATAGGCTATATTTACCTCGTGGATGTTAAAATAATTTATTTCCTCTTTCTTCTTCAATCACTTGATCTATTATTTTAAGATTAAGATTTTCGAAATAATAAAATGTGGGAATGAAACATTAACAAAAAGTTGAAACTAGATATATGGCAAAGAAAATAATTTCTACATTTTATTTTGAATTATGATTGTGATTCATCCTTACTTGCAGGTAATAGTTTTAAGTAAAGAGATTATTGTTTGTTTCAATGTCAAAAAGCAAAGAAGACATGCACTTTAAGCGGGGTTACCCAAGTGGTCAAAGTTATTTTTTGTTTCAACTCAAGGCAACTGATAGGAAAGTGCCCCACACAACTAATTCATCTCATTAAGGAATAAACATGGTATTGTCACAATTATGTAGTTAAATATATAAGTTGAAAATCTTATTTTTATTCAGTTTTGTTTTTGTCTAGCTTCCATTAAACATAAATAAGGATGTAGTGAGAAAACAATAGAGTATTTGGTGCATGATCCATAAATACTAAAGAAGTATATTATTCTACATAATTATAAAATAATACATATAAACACACTTCTCATTGTTATTTCTTAATTAATTAGATTATAATCCAACTATAGTCTTAGTTAGTGCTTCTCTCTATCACCCATCCTAAACCATTCAAGATAATAATGTTCGGCAAAGCATTTAATTTCATCATAATTTTGGAAACATTTCTAGGAGCTTGCTAGAATTATGTCCTTCATCCTATATGTTATAAAGGCAAGCCCCTAAGTTCTATGTGATTTATTTCCTATATGAAGTGATTACCAATACATTCGAATTAGCAAAATATTTGTTTCTACAAAACCTTTGTTTCTAGATGAGAGTGGCATGATAATAGACGATGGGTAATTCTACAATGTATTGTCAATTTCAGTTGAGCATATCTTGATTGTAGATTATCTAACATCCAAAAATTGCTATATTTTTCATATTCATAGAAATAAATAAGATTGATTGATAATTCACTCCTTGAACCATAGTTACCAAATTCGAATTTTAGTTTCAATCCCAATTCAATTTGATACAAAATAAATTCTAGTGTGTAAAAGTTCAAGAATATATATCTTCCAAATATTTACAAATAGAATTCATTATTCTTTGTCCTACTCTAATACGAAATTTATTATTTTTTCCAACAAACTCACTTTTATTACTATATTTTAATATGGAATATAGTATTTTTTTCAACTGTAAAAAAAATTGACATGCAATTTTTTTTTAAATTTTCTTATAATATAGAAGTTGCTTCTTTTTTATTTTTCTAATATTGAAAAAATTAGTGATAAAAAATTATGTACTAAATTTGAATTACTGAATTATTAGGCAAAATGAACCCAATGGAAAAATTACCTAACTTTTTGGGCCAATACAACCAAACTTGGTAGCTATGTCTTGAACTATAGAGAACCAACCAACTAGTGGATGCCCCTAGCTAACCCCTTCCTCCATATCTATACATAAAATGAGTAGGATTGAGTTGGATGCACCTCGCCAACCTTTTCCTCCATATCTATAACATAAAATGAGTATATTGAGATGAATGAACCTAGTGAACTCCTCCCTCTATATATAGCAAAAAATTGAATAGGATTACTTTTTCAATCCTTGAGGCATAAAAAACTAATGAATGGAATACACAATCATATAAACCCAATGCAATCATATGATAAGAGATAAATCCTTTTCCAGTTACCCTTAACTCTACATTGAGGCTCTAGTTCTTATTTTTAATTCTTAATCTACATAGACTAACAATTTTCCATCTCCCTCTGACTGTGTCTATCCAAGATAGATGTCCTCTCTTACTCATGGCTACTTCAAAGGCATATAAAAATTCACAAGTATGTTATGTTTATTATGTAATTTTTAAGTAGTCATTAACTATGGCTGAAAGGGAGTTGTATCTTGTGTAAAAAAATCAAATTATGTAAATTCATTGTAGTCGTTGGCTATGAACAAAAATAATATTTATGTTCTTATGTGTATTATGCAGTCATAGTAGTCATAAACTATGACCAAAAAGAATATTTATGTTGTGATGTGTGAAAAATTTGTTTGTAGTATAGTTCTAATTCAAGTGGTGTACACATGGGATGAATGGAAAATTATAGTTGAGAAAGATGAACACACCAGTTTCTTCATTTTCTTAAATGAAGAACCAAACCATTTTCAAACTAGAATCAAAAGTGGAGTCTCATTTGAGGTCTATAAAATAAAGAGACATGGGCTACCACGGAAAGTGAATTTCAAAATAAATCATCATATTGATCAATGTTGGGAAGTTAAAAAAGAGCTATTTGTATTCATAATAGAAACATATTACAACATGGTACTGACTATTATTTTCCAATACATAAAAATACATATCATTGTGTCTCCTTCCTTGCACATCATCCATGGTTTCTAAGGCATTCATCTCGCACATTGAATACATTTTGAATAAAATTGTGGATACATAGAGTTATTGATAGTAAGCTACATGGTATCTAGTTGTGGACAGGGAGTTGATAACTATGAGTTCCATAGTGTCCTCATTCTCTCATTTGGTGTGGTATCTCATTTGGATTTTTTGTTGTGTTATGTGTAGATATGTACAGTATTTTTTTAGAGACCTGCATCAAAGACTTAAAAGAGAGGGATGAATTATTTTGTGCAATTGAAATTGCTCCCTATGTCACTAGGAACATAGACAGAAGTATAGTGCCAGAAACATCCACCTCCACTACGAAGGGTGTCATATTTGTGCGAAACGTTTTACATGAAGATTGGAATTCAAATTTCCCCATCCCTTAAGCCATTATTGGAATCCTAAGCTGTAATTATGTCCTTAATTATATTGAAATCATTGCAAAAATATCATGAATATATCTTAAAATTCTCCTACCTAATTTGTTTCTTGGCTCATCGGTAGAAAAGGAAGGGTCTTGGTATCCGACAACCTTCCCTTTTGTAACCACGGATCCTTAAGGTTCCTTCGTATTGTGATGTTACCATCTACAAGTGGCATGTCCTATTAACCCTATTGTGTAATAAGCATCTAGTCTATGTAATAAGTTCCTAGTGGGATTTTCTCTGGAATTCCTTGGCCTTGGAGTTTTGCTCATTAATTACTAGGATGGCCTTAACTTTAAATTCAATAAAAGACAAATAAGACCAAGTTCATGGGACACATATTCCAAGTTGAATGTTGGGAAAAATATCCTAGTGGGTGTTCATTTGGTTTATTATGGTTAAGGGAAATTGGGAAAGGCAATATAAAAATCTTTTTAAAAGCAAGAGGAGTTAATTGGAATTTTATTTATGAAAATAATGGAAAATGGGATAAAAGGAAGGTGAAAGGTCACATGTTGCATGTAAGGTGGAAATTGAAGGAAAATAATACAAATTGAGAAAATAGGGGCTTCATTAATAAAAATGCTTTTGAGGATCAATTCATAGCTTTTGTGAGACCACTTTTGGAGCTCTCTCTCTATTCTTTCTATTCCCTCATACTCTTGCACACTTAGAGTATTCTTGGAGCACTCTAGCATTGGAGGAAGGGAGGAAAAGGAAGGAAAAGGAGGAAAAGGAAGTAAAAATCAAGTAAGGAAGAGTCAGATCTAGAAGATATATTGGGATTACTTCTAGGTATCGAGTTGAATGTATGATTTCATTGTTATTTTTGGCATGTATGATACATGAATGTGTGTATTTGGTTCCCTTCTTGTCATTGGCATGGTTTTTTCAAGGTGTGATAATGGTTTTTAGCCTTGCCTTTCGATTTCTAAATAACTATGGTGTGACAAGTTTCTTTTACCTGGTTGAGCTAGATTACCATATGGTTTCAAAACTAATTGGGGTGGTCTTAAGATAATTCCCAAAGGCCTAGGAATCCCTTGGCCGCTAATGGTGGGATACATGAGAAAGCTTTACAGTGGAGATGAGAAAACTCCTAATGATGTAGGTGGAGAGATACGGAGGCATCCATGTTTATTTAGAGCCTAGTGGTCCCATGACTGGTATATGGCGAGATTGTGAGAAATCCTATAGTGTATGTTTCTTTGTTTAGTCCTAGGAATCCCTTAACTAGTAACGGAGGGATACACGGTAAAGCCTAGTGGTATAGATGAGGATTTCAAGCCTAGGAATCCCTTAATTGATAATGTCGACATATAAGGTAAATCCTGAGTATCCCTAGTTGGTTTTGTTGTGAGTCCCACATTCATGCTTGGAATATGGCACAAGGGTGATTGGATGAAAGAAATATTTCATTCAACTCAACCTATGGTTAGGTGGTATGTGGAAGTCCCTCACTTGGATGGTTTTTGCACATGTTAATAAAATCTCTTTTCCTATTGTATTTCATGAGTGGATGTTCTTGCTAGGCTTTGATGGTTGTTCTATCATTGTTATTCTACTAGTTATATGTTGCTTATAAGCATGGTTTTATGGAAGAATTTAGTTATGGCTCTCCTTACATTTTGTTTAATAAATGAATTTTTAATAAATGTATGATCTAATAGATATAATGCAACTATCGTGAGATAGAATCAAACATTCTTAAAAAATATCATATAAATATGATGTCCCTATGCTTAGAAGTGTTTATATGACCTATACATTACATGTTTATGATGTGTTTGACGAAATTCCTATCATTGTTAAGATGAGTCAGATCATACCCTTGTTCAGGTCTTACATTAGATGCCTTTTCTTCTTCTTATTTATCATTTCTAATAATTTTATCATGTTCTGGGGAGAGACATGAGTCCTAGCCCTAGAAAAGTGGCTCAAATTTCATAGTCGTTAGCATAAAATTGCCCAAAAAAGAGTTCAGTCACATGGAGGCCTTGTTGTGGGAGTTAGTGGAGGTTTCCAACCACATGGAGGTATTGTTATGAGAGTGAATAGAGGTTTAGGTCAGTAAAAAGGCAAGTTAAATCAATGTTTGGGCACCTAGAGTGGGTGGTTATCCCCTGGGGGTCTTGTAGCTGCTTAGTAAGGTCAGTTTAGATTTTTGGTGTGTCGATTCCACTTCTGTAACTATAGATGGGGAGTTGAATCATATCATAGTAACTCCTTGTCACATGTTTACCTCAGTGGACAAGTTAGCATGGGTAAATGTGGGATGAGGGTGTTATTGACTAGTATCAAATTATGGTTCACCCCTTGGACTAGATGAGAGGAACATGGTTTGCATGCATGCATGTGGGTTGACTATGCATTTTTTTGTATGTTTTTTGTTTATGTGGATGTATGCGTGCATTTACATGGTTATAGTTTTCATTCATGGGGTCATCGTATGCAGTTGGTATGATCATCAAGGATAACTAGATGATGATTGAGATGATGTTTATATACTACTATGATTGTGTTTATACATGTATTATTCTAATCTAGTTGATCTTGCAGACGAGATATCTTCTCTTGAACTATACGAGGTATGTTGATTATGTTTATATTTTGGTTTAGCTGACATGATATACTTGCAGGAAGAAGATCAAAGATGATTAGCAAGATGATATACTATAGTTCACAAGATTATTCCAATAGATTAGAAATTATTGCTACAAATTAGCAATCACATATGTAGAACTAATCTCTAACTCCTCCAACTCAATTTTACTGAGTAAAATAGGTGAATAAAGCCATGTCACACAAGTTAACATCATCCAATTGTCTGTTGATGTGGAAATTCAAATTTTTTCAATTTAATCAAGGAAAACTAAAATTGAGAATTTCTTGTTGCATTTTTCAACACTTAGTTCATTGGAATGTATTACTTTCACTATGAACTTGGCATATTTCACAAGTTAAGTTCATAAGGTTTTGGGCTGATTTGGTTCTATGTGTTGTGTATATAAAGAATAGGTGTCCGTCTCTTGCTATTAGAAACAATAATCCCTACGAAATGTGGTATGGCCACATTCCTTCGTTGAGGCATCTCAAGGTTTTTGGTTCCTCCTGTTATGCCTTCACACCTAAGGGACAGATAAAAAAAACTCAGTGCAAGGAGTCACAAATGTATCTTCTTTGGGTATTCATACCTCCTAGACATACCATCTTTATGTTAAAGTGAATAAGAAGTTTATAATATCTAGAGATGTGATATTTCTTGAGTCTTCCAAGATTGACAATGTTGTTGAGTGGTATTTTAATCATTTGGATAGATTTGAACATGCAAAGTATTTTTAGGAGTTTGATAGTGAGATTCGACATTTCCTTCTCTTACCTCTATACTTTCTATGAAGAGCCTTGAAGAAATCAAGTTGAAGAAAATTCCTTCCCCTGCTTTGTTAGGAAAGAGGTAAGAGACTACTCGCAACATGTAGCCAAATTTGACAAGAGGTGAGGGTACATGCAAGATACAAAGCAAGGATTAATGAAAAGGATTAATGAAAGGAGTGTACTAACTATATACATATCATCAAAAATCTTTCATCCCACTTAGGATGCCTTGCATCGTGCTTGGTTAGTCATAATATCATATTGGTCATAACCTCTGTACCTTATATAAAAAAGTGGTAATAGTATTCATATTCTAAGCTACGTAATAAATAGGTGAAAGGGAACAAGACATGTAGAGGAAACACATGGAATGACTTTCATTTCTTTTAACCATGCATGTCATTGAAGACAGAATGATACGACAATGATAAGCAAACTTTTAATCTACAATAAGAGGTGTATTTCAAAAGATGTGTTTTCTTTCCATACCTAGCCTCCAAAGGTTTATGCATCAGATGAAGTCTTCAGGTGGTCCTGATATTCTATCATACCTTGGGTTCCTTGGTATGCTTTTATTTCTCCTAAGCTCCTTGTGAGTCATTTATTATGTCACCATTCTTCGTGCCCCCTAAGAGACATAATTTTGTAGTTTCAGTGGCTAGTGACTTTTGCGGGATGAGGACCTAGGAGGACACATTTACACAGTTTTAGGATGCAAGGAACTGCTATGAGGTGAGGCATTGGGAGAACACATCTACGCAATTTCAGGATGCAAGGAAAACTAGGTAGTCAGGAGACAAAACTGCACAGTTTCTGGAGACAGTGGGTTCAGCCTAAGGGAAGGACATTGGAGGAAATCACTGTGCAATTTTGAATGCTAAGGGAGGTTGGTATTTATGTGCATTGCACAGCTCCAACAGGTAAGGGAAAATATTAAGGGTTACATATGTGAAGGGCACAGTTCAGGAAAGTTGGATGAGGCTAGGTTTCTAAGGAAACTCCAAAATTTAGTTAAGTGTGGGATCAATGGAACTGATGTGAATAGTAATAAAACTTGACTACGACCACACACTTGAAATCTTAGTGATATAACATAGACCATCCAGAACACATAACACATACTTCACTTAATGCAACAACTTTTGTGGTAGCTTACAACAAGTGTGGCTCAAACAATAGACTTTGGGAGGATAAAGGCGATGCTTGTGTAAGAGTGTGTGAAATGAGTGTGAAACATATCTATGTGGTGAAAACAACCCATTCTCATAAATATTTCCCCTTGAAGCAAAATAAACCTCCCTTTGCATGACAACCAATAACCCCCACGCCCAAACATGACACACTCTACGAAAGATAAAAGCATGGAAGTATCTTAAGATTGGAAAGGGGAGCTTAGATTATCAACTTACCAATAAGTGACTAAGGAATGATTGATCACAATATCCACAGTTAGCTCTGAAATTTAAGTGCAGGCCAAAATTTTGGAGGGTGTTGCAGCCACTACAACAGAGCCTTCACCTTCTTGCTAGCTTCTTTTTCAACTAGTGTCTTGAATTTTATGAACTTGGAGAATGTCTCATATTTCTTCCACAAGAAGAAGATCCAACACTTATGTTAGATGTTATCAATAAAAATGACAAAATATTTGTGTTTGATAGTGTAGGTTATCGAGAGAGGTCCATAAACATCATACGGATCCTTTCTAGGACTGCATGTGCTTTGTTGTCTCAATCGTGGAATTGTGGATTTTATGTACTTTCACAACGTACATCCTTTTCATATTTCCTACTGCTTAAGTTCTCCTTTAGGGAGGCTAGTGGTTATTTGTTGTATAATATACGAGGTACCATGATGAAAACGACCAAGTATTTTTGTACCAAATTTCATCAACATCGCGACTTGCACTTTCTCCACCTTAGTGCTTAATGCAACATAGTCTTCCACAAATAGCTTATACAGGTTGTTCACGTGATGAACCCTTATCTGCTTCACCTGCCCCATGGCTATGTGTCTCAAGAACACTTTTCCTTTGTTGAATATCACTTCACAACCATGGTAAACCAACCACTTGGTGAATGTTAGTAGACAGATCCCTAATCCTTTACCTTTACCTTTTTTACTAGCGCCTCATATTGAAAATTTGAAGCAAAAATATTCATTTTCTCTTAAAAATTTGTCTTAAAATCCCACTCCGTGTATAAGTTTCAAATGCAACGATAGAAAAGTTGTCTTTAATCATATTAGTAGTTATGAAAGGGACAGAAGAGGAATTGATGTCCAAGAGCTATTGTCAGTAAAAGTTGTCACATTATTCTTAGTCGACTACCCGCACAAAAGAAAGAGCCCAAAAAATCATTGTCTTTATATAAGATAACATGAATGGTAAGTAAAATAATGACCTCGATATAGGTGCAAGACAGTAGTTGCCTTCATGCTGGCCGACTTAGGGCGAATTGTCAGAGTCAATTTTGCAGTTTTTAGATACAATTGTCTGAAATTGATATGTTTGTGTCTTAATTGTTAATTGTATTAAATAAGTTTCATCTAAAGTGACCATTGCCTTAAATACAAAGTTTTGTCTTAAATTATTTTTGTCTCAAGCTGTTTTTGTCTTAAATTATTTTTGTCTCAAGCTGTTTTTGTCTTAAATTATTTTTGTCTCAAACTATTTATGTGTGAAAATAATTTTGTCTTAAATTGTTTTTGTCTTAAAATAATTTTGTCTTAAATTGTTTTTGTCTTAAATATAAATTTTTGTCTTTAAATGTTTGTCTCAAACTACTTCTGTCTTAAATATAAAGTTTTCTCTCAAAATATTTTCGGCTTAAATTATTTTGTCTTAAATATAAAGTTTTGTCTTAAAATATTTTTGTCTCAAACTGCTTTTGTCTTAAAATAATTTTGTCTTAAACTATTTTTGTCTTAAATATAAAGTTTTGTCTTAAAACACTTTTGTCTTAAATTGTTTTTGTCTTAAAGTTTATATTTAAGACAATTCAATTGATATTAAATTTTAATGTAAAATAACTAAAATAAAAAGTGATTTTTTAAGAAAAAAGATTTCTTTTGTCTTAAAATAATGTCTCAAAAGTGCCCTTGGTGTAGTAGTGAGCCAATATTCAAATGAATATGGTACTCTCATGTATTTTTAAGGGAGAGTAAAACATGAAACTCTGTTACTCTCATGGTACTCTCATGGTACTCTTATTTTTTGAGTACTCTTATGTGAAACTATGAAACTATGAGAGTAAAACAGTGAAACTCTGCTACACCTTAAGCGAGGGAGTTCAAAAATTAAATGCAGATGATTGTCTCTCCTTTCAGCCGACAAAGGGGGGAAATGATAATGGAATTGAATATGGTTGTCATACTAAAAGTTTCAACAAACCCAACAAATATGCCAGTGGGCATCAACAAATCTGTCAAGGGGCATCATGAAATATTCCAGTGTACATTGAAATTTTCTAGTGGGAAAGAAATTGGGATGTTGATTGAAACCATTTGTGGACATTATTTTGTTCACTTAGATGGTCATTGGACCAAGCAAAGGACACATGGATACTTTTTCATTTCAACTTGGAATTTTATTAAGTTCTCAATCATTTTCAGCGTCGTGTCAAACTTGTAGTTGATTCACTTCTCTTAGCTTTCTCTCTTCACACTGGAGTTTTCGAAATCTAATTTTGGCAGTTTGTCAAGAGATTCTTCATTGATGACTAACTTAATAGTTTCTACACGAAGACTTGGAGATGGTACCAGGTTCTTATTTTGGACTTAAGATTGAAGGGGGGAATGTTATCCTCACACACTGATAAAACAATCATTAATTCCAAAATAATAAATTATAGACTTGGAATAATTCCTACTTTTCTATTCTAGAATGAGACTATTCCTCAAACTTGGGAGTTTCCTTAGGTCTAACTGGTTGAGAGATTCTCTCCAACTAGTTACGCTCCTAGATTAGTTTATGGTTGATATATTCACTCAACAAAAGTGGTTGTGTGTACAAGATAGACGAACTATCTTGAGACATAATATTGATGTATTTAAATGTATCATTATCATTCTTTGTGAATAAAATACATTAAGGTTTGAGAAGCCTTTTTTGTCATTTCTCGGTCTCTCCTAAATTTTAGTTTTTATCTTTATAAATTTCGTTTATAATGAAATTGGATTTTACCTCTGAGGATTTTACCTCCATAGTTGGTATCTTCTCCATTTTCTCAACAACGTAAGGCCCTATAAAAATTTGAGGTTGTTCGACTTCAGTGACATTCTTCCCTCTGAGTGCATCCTTAAATGAGATGGACCCATTATGGTTCCTAGAATTTGCATTATGATTTTTTTAAGTTGAAGACCCTCCGTACATATTCAGATTCAAGATTAAGGTTGAGTCCTTTTCCACAACATCATCTGCCAGCAGAAACGAGTCTCATAGAACTTTTCCTTCATATTATAAAACCTAGAGTGTTGTTGGTATATACCCATATGGACCTAGATGATATGTTTCATATTATCCACTAGATCTGAACTCCAGATCAAGTAGATGGAGGACTTTTCGTTTACGTTTTTTATGAAAATCGAATTTTTTTCCTTCTTTTGTTTTGTCATCATTAGATCTACCTGAGATTGACTGATCCCATAGCTAGGTGAGAAAACTACACTAAATCTAGATCTAAATTCTTTTTAACTAAATTTTAAGGGATCTGGATGTTGAAGGGAAAAAAAAAACCCAAATATTCCCTACCAACCTCACATGAAAAATTTAGTAAATCCCACCAAAATAATCACTGCCATTTGTTTTCACCCATGATACCTGCGTCCATTCAGGTAAACGCATTTTCAATCCAAAAGAGGAGGTCAACATCAAGAATCATGAGAGTGCCAAACCATGGATCCCTGCTAATGATAGATATCAGAGTCATGAAAGAGATAAACACAGGCATTAACTCTATCTTGTCAGGATATAGATCACTGGAGATGTCGATAGGAATGTTGTCATATATCAACTCTACCACCTCCATCTTCTAGTGCAACTTTCATATCGGCTTCACACTTGGATTTGGTCCCTGCATGCCACACCCCTCATTGTTATATTTCCATATAGAGTGATGGAACTCAAGACTCTGATTCCTCTTAGAAAATGAAAAATATACCCCGCAAATGAGTATTATGAGGAACCGGTAATATTTTTTTTCATCGACCATTAGTTGAGAAATGTAGCTAGATCTAAATCCATCCATAGAAAATTAAGCCCATCTTTTATCATAGACACATCATCTCTCCAAAGTAGAAAAATTGTCATCTATCAAGTGCATAACATTGTAGCATCTCACCATCTCGAAACCCTTGGCCGTACTAAACAAATATTCATAGAGAAATGAAACCGTAGTGTTTGTCTCCATCACTCTCTCTCCAACTTATTATTATAGTTATTGATTTATTTGACTAAAAGTTAATTTATATCTATATATATATATATCTATATAGAGAGAGAAAATGAAAATAAATGATATTACCGATAATAATTATTAATTAGCATAGTGTTTCTAATCTGTTGATTGGTTTTAATTGGTTTTAGTTATCATGGTTAATTTATTTGAATAGAAATTCACTATTAATTTTTAATCAAATTATATGTTAAACTTAAATCATATTAGTGATTAATAATTAACAATTAGTATTTGAAGTTGTTATGCCACTTCTTATAACAGTAAATAATCATTTGATCATTAATATGATTTATGATTTGCACTTACAGATTTAGTTGAAGAAGATTAAGATTTTTGAAATAATAAGATGAGGGAATGAAATCCCAATGACAACATGGAAGTAGATTGATGGAAACTATAGAACTATTATTTCACATCCCTAAAAAATTTCTTGATAAAGAACTTCATATCACCACTTACAAACAAGATTATTTATTTAACAATGACAATGAAGAATTTATTCCAAAAAAATATTATATCGAAATAAGGTTCATGGATATTGATAACTAGCATTCCATCCCCAACTTTGAAGAATAATGAATTCTTCCGCACACTAAATGAAAACCCAATTATCATTTCACTAAATGGACAAAATCCTAAAACTCTAGACAAACCTCCCAACCTATATTTTTCCTAAGAATGGATAAAATCCCATGTAGGAAGTGGAAGTGCCTTCCCTAAATCCCCACTAAGCATCACCTTTTTTATCAAATAATTTAAATCTCATTTCGTAAAGTTATGGACCAAGTCCCTTACCATTTAGAGAAACACAAATCATTCGGAACAAACTCTGAGGGTTTCCCCCCTATGAATAACCCAACAACATAATTTTCTTTACTTATTTGCACCTTTGTATAAATTTTTCCCTGTGGTAATTCGATATTTGATTACTCCTTAGAAAATCCGCTTTCTTCTCATTTTCATCAAGGGTTACCAATCCCTTTATCACTCAATTATTAGAAAAATCTATTATAATTGTAGGTTTAATTATCTTTAAAATGGATTACAGATTAGCCAATGGATTTAAAAATACCTAAGGAAGTCACATGTGAATCATGAATTTTTGAATTAATTAGCAAAGCAAGCTCATCGAACTCGTTAAGCACAACATGGAATTCTATCCTACAAATCATCAGACCTAGGTTCTAAGTTGCATCCCCTCTCATCCTTTTTTCAAGAATTGGATTGTTAAGTGTTTGAGAAACCACAAGATAGGGTTTATGCAGAATTCAACTACTAAACACTTCATTCATAACAATCGCTACAATACTTTTGGTAGTTATGGCTATGTTGTTGCCCCTTCTACTTCTACTAATTGTGATATTAAGTGTTATTTAGGTAGTTTGAAGGTAGACAATAGGACAATACCTCTAGATATCAATCCAATAAGAATGACTGAAAGCACACATAGTAAATATTTCACACAGGGGCAAACACACACACACATAATTTTACAGTCATGTATTAGTATGTTTTATAGAGTTCACAATTTGTTATCAGATATAAATTGTTCTTAATTTATGAACAAGGTTCCATTTACAACAACTCACAAACCAACTTTTCACATTTTAGAATGTAATTCCCCCCCCTTAGTTCTTACAAATTAAAAAACTTATTGAAACCACCCAGAGATAGAAAAATACATAATCATTCTTTAATTTCTTTATAGTTTCAAAATCAATGTGAGCTCCATCAATATGTCTCATACGCATTGTAACAATGTAATTGACAAGTTGGATTCCCAAGTTCCACTCATGAACTCCTTAATCACGAATCTCTCAAATTCAATTATTAAATAACATCACCAAGTTGTCGCATAACCTCACTAGGAGATCACTATCGTGTCTTCAACAACTACAACTAATGGGGGATCCTTCCCTATATCCAAAACTTCCAATCTAACTAAACAACCATCCATGTTGAGCTTTATCATTAAACTATTTTTGTTATAAAAATGTTTCAGAGGTTAAATCCCTGTATTGGATTCATCATCATCATAATTCAATGAATATTCATTTGTGGCTATGTTGGTTCATTTTTTTAGTTTCCCTTTTAGCATACCACCAATACAACTTTTGCAATTTCACACTATATGACCAATTCACCTACAGTAGTAGCATTCAACTTCACCTTTATTTTCATTTTTCTTTCTCATCATTATTTTCAAAAGTAATGTCTTTTCTATTTGAGTATTACCTTTTTCATCCTCTGCTTGTAGGCTCTCTTTGTTTGCCAAAAGACCTAAAATTATCTCATCTAGTGTTTCTGAAGACATTTGACTTAAAGTGAAGACTACACTGCTAAAACTTGAAGTTGAGGTATTTAACAAAATTCATTTTGCATCTATCATCTACCTTAGCACCACCTTCAACTAATTGGCTTATAAAAGACATTATTATTTACATGGATAGACATAGATGTCACGTCATTCATTTTAAGTCTAAAAAAAAAATGTAATCTTCCAGAGAATTTTGCATTTATAGATTTTATACCAAAAGTTGAGTCAATTGTACCCATATCTCTCTAGATGATTTTGTGAAATCAGCATGATGTAATGAAGAAATTTAAAAAGAAATTCCAATAATGGAATTTTCTTAATCATTTTTGCATTTCCATTCAAGTAATTGTTTGGTATTTGTAGGTGCCACTTCTATTCCCTTCACTATGCCCCCCAAATTTGTACTTATTAATTGCATTTGACAGTAAACCCATCAATGTCTATTCTACACTCCGTGTGCGAGTACACAACTTGTTATTATATTTAACTTGTTCCTAATTTAGGAAGAGAGATTAAGAAAATATCTCAATCATTTCCAACAACTAGCAAACTAACTTTTCACATTTAAAATGTAAGCATTAATTCTAATTAATCCTTCTTTTTAATTTGTTAATTAGATAGGCTTTAGTGGCAACCTCTTACAACACACTGTAAGTGGGTTAAGAGTTAATTTTAATTGGAAATTAAAATGTTGCCAAAGTTTTCATTATTTTTTTCTTTATAATTAAGCTAGTGCCAAAAGTGTCATTACTCTTTTCTATACCTACCTTTTTGAGTTCTATATAAATGTTATAAGAGTCAATGCTTTTAGTAATATTGGTCTTTTATAAAACCACGGTTCTAATATTTTCAAATATAAATTAATTTAAATTTCTTGTCTTGCTTTAATTAATTATCTCTTTTTTATTAAATTGAGAATTTAAAAAAAGATATATATATTACGAATTTTTGACTATATGGTATTGATAATCTATAATATTGGCACATAATATTATAATAAAACTTATTTATATATTTCCAAAATCCATGATAAAATTTGAATTAGTCTGTATAGTTGAAAACATTATTACATTGATATATATTATATATATTACTATATAATATATATATTATTATATATAATATATAATTAGATATATATATATAGATATATAATTCATTTATGATTAATAATAATAATAATTTGAAATAAAATTATAATTTATTTTTTTAGTTTAAGAAAGTAAAATATATTATAAAATTGTTGACACCTAATCAGAAGGATTGGGTGAACAGTTGTAATTAATGTAAATAAATAATAGAGAAGATAGAGAGTTGGGAGATGGACCAAACAGTCACTCCCTCTTATATATAATAATGTTTAGCATTAATGAATACAATAGAGTTTTGTTTTAAGGAGTTATATCCTAGCCTGGCATGGTATTAGAGCAAGTACCATTTTTGCCCTTCGTTTTAAATTTTTAACTCCTTCACTCTTTGTTTTGCATCTCTTGCGGGCTAGAATCTTTGTTAGATCTCTGCGAATGCTGATTGTTTGAATTCTAATATGTTGCTACTATGTTGAATAGTGTTGTAATAGCTTGATTTTTCTTTGTTGTTGCCCTTTCGTTTGAGGAAAAACATGTAATTGTTTATATATTTACCATATTCACTGTATTTCACCATCATTTGATATATTCACTGATTCATCGTTTTTTTCCTATCACTTGACGCACTTATTGGACCCCACCCAGACACAGTTCCCGAGGTTTTACAAGCTCATTCTTGACCGTTGATCTCCACCCTCAGATCCAATGGCTGACGATGATACCAGACACATAAGTTGCATGGCGATCACCCACCCGATATGCACACCTTTGTCTCTCTCCTCCCTATCAACCTCGACCGTAAATCTCTTGACCTCAGATATAATGGCACACATCAATATCACATAGCCAACATGCTCGACCTCTTCCCGTCTAATAGAAGTAGTTTCTTCTCTCTCCTCAGAGCCACATGTCCTTCACTCTATGGAATCGGGCGCTCCCTCCTCTAAACCACTTACCACCTTGCATCCATCTCATATTCCACTCATCACCTTAAAACTGGCGTTCGATAACTGTTAACGGTTGGACTCCTTCACCTTCGATAATTTTTTATCTTATACCATCAATGATCCTCCTTCGCATTATTTCCCCACTCATCCGCCTCTCATCCTCCACTCATCTGCCACCCATCATCCACTATTCATTTCTTCCAGAAACAGTTATAGTCAAACTCTGACTTCGGTATTCAGGTGAAAGTTGAATGCTGAAAGTATTACATTGCTCCATATGCATTCAATCATATCTATTGTGGGAATAACTCTCACTATAAAAGAGAATTATCCTGAATGGTTGAGGAAACTCCAACACACCCTTTATTTTAATGAGTTGTCGAAAGGAGTGTGTGTTGGAGGAGACAAAGACCCAGTTCAACCTACCTCTGACAAAGAGATCGCCATTTGGGAGGATAAAAGCAACAATTCATATGCATTGATTGCTTCATCTGTAAGTGAAGAGGTGAGTCGACACATCAAACCATTTTCAACTGAATTTTAAGCATTACAAAAGATGAAGGAACTCTATGACTCACACTCTGCACTTGAAATTATTCAACTCATGATTAAACTCTTCACCCTTGAATTACAAAATAATGATCCTCTTTCTCTCTCATCCGAAGTAAAATCAATAATGCATGATATCAAAGTCACTAATGTTGAAACAAATATCCCTCTAATTGCTTTTCTCGGGGTATTTTATCCTACTTACTCTAATTATCTTGAGCCATTGCAAGAAAATGGAAATCTCAAAGATATCACCTTTGACTCTCTTATAAAGAAATTTGTTGAAAAAGAGAAAGCTTTTGGAAAGAAAACAACCCCTCAATCTCCTAAAGAGGTTGTGTGCCTTGCTCATAAAGAAAAGAGTTTTTCCCAAGACTCTTCCAGAGGAAGAGGTGGCTAAAGAGGTAGAGGAAGATATTTAAGAGGCAGGGGGCAGACACTCTTAAGGATAAAAGTCATATTTTCACTGCTTACACTGTAAAAGAAATGGATCACATGATGCCTCCACATGCAAGATACCTTGGGATAAAATTGAGCAGCAAAGAAACCAACCCAAAGGTAAAGCACCTGAATCAACTCATTATGTTGTGGCATAATGTAATATTGGAGTAAATGAAGACTTATTTAATGCTTCAATTGCTTCTTGGAAAAATGATTGGTTGCTTGACTCAGGAGAAACTTGCCACATGACTCATATAAGAGATGTTTTTGAAGAATTCGCTGACAATGTTGATGGAGCAGTTTACTTTGTAGACCAATAAAAAATCAAGCCATCAGGGCTTAGCACAATCAGGCTTAAATTTCCTGGTCTTCCAGACTTTCTTCTGCATCATGTTCTATATATCCCTCAGTTGAGGAGAAACTTGTTGTCCTTGGTGCATATCAGACAGCAAGGCGACTCCATTCATATGTTTGATGGCAAGCTTGAGGTAATAAAAGCATCTCACCACTCACTTGTCACGACAAGGATTGAAGAAGAAAGGTTTCTCAAGCTGCAAGGTACCTTTGCTCATGCACAACATTTCTCATACAATTCTAATTATGAAGAAGGTACACTTCCATCAAGTCTATTATGGCATGTTATATTTGGACATTTGAACAATGACAACCTTCGCTTATTAAAGAAAAATGGTGTTGTTAAATTGCTTACAATTCCTATGAAGCTTAAGCAATGTGATGCTTGTATTCTAGGAAAGCATAGCAAACAGCCCTTTCATGTTTGACATTACAGAGCACAAAGAAAACTTGAACTTATTCATTCAGATTTATGTGGTCCAATTCCTGTCTCTTCTGAAAATGGAAATAAATATATGATGAAATTTATTGATGACTACACGAGAATGTGTTGGGAATATTTATTGAAGAACAAATCTTATGGTTTTCAAACATTCAAGAAATTTCATGCATGGATTGAAAATTATGCACAATCTCCTATTGGCTCTATTCGCACTGATAATAGAAAAGATTACACTTCAAACGAATTTGAAAACTATCTTCGCCAACATGGGATCAAACATCAAACAATTGTGCCTTATAATCCCCAACAAAATGGAGTATCTAAAAGAATGAATAGGACAATCTTAAATATGGTGTGCTCCATGCTCTTCTTCAAAAATGTAAAAGTAATGTTTTGGGTTGATGATATTCTATGTGTTGTATATATAAAGAATAGATGTGCATCTAATGCTACTAGAAACAAGACTCCTTATGAAATGTGGTATCAGCACATTCCTTCAATAAAACATCTCATGGTATTTGGTTCCACCTATTATGCCTTAATACCAAAAGTACATAGAAACAAACTTGGTGTAAGAAGTTGTAAATGTATCTTCCTGGGCTATTCAAACACCTCCAAAGCATACCGTCTCTAAGATGAAGTCAACAAAAATTTTGTTGTCTCTAGAGATGTAATCTTTCTTGAATCATCCAAAACTAACAGTGTTGTTGAAAGACAACTTGATCGCTTCGATAGATTCACAACTGCAAAATCATTTCAAGAATTTGATAATCAGATTCCACATCTTGATGGGGGGATTCCTATACTAGATCAACCTGTTCTTCTTTAGAAGCACTCTCTCATGTGCATGAATCTCCAACAACAGATGATACTTTGAGTGATGTGATTGACAGAATTGGCAGACTCAATCTTGATTCAGCCCCAACTCAGTCAACAGAGCAACCTAATTAATCTGAGAAAGGTCCCCCAAAGTGGCTGATAAAGACACTTGAAAGTGTTCATCTTGATGAGGTTGGAGAAACAGCGACTAGAAGTTCAAATCACAAAAATGGAGGTAATGTAGATGACTCTGATTCACCTGTTGATATGGATGTTTCTTATGATTGTGAATTAAATTTGTCTACAGATTTTGAATCAACTTCCTTTGGAAATAAGCAATGCAAAAGGATTCTGATACCCTGACAAATAATGGCACTTGGAAGCTTGTTGATCCTCCACTGGGAACCAAACCAATTGGTTGCAAGTGGGTCTGCAATAACAAGTATAAAGCTGATGGCTCATGTGACAAGCACAAAACCAAACTTGTGGTAAAAGGTTATGCATAGAAGGAAGGGGTTGATGATGAGGAGACTTTTTCCCCCACAACAAAATGGGCTACCATTCAAACACTCTTTGCCCTAGGAGCTCATAATGGTTGGAAAGTCCATCAAATGGATGTAAAAACTTCTTTCTTGAACGGAGATCTAAAATAGAATGTTTTTATGTCCAAGCCTGAAGGTTTTGTTATTTAAGGACATGAAGATAAATTATGCAAACTTGTGAAATCCTTGTATGGCCTCAACCAAGAACCACGAACCTGGTATGAAAAATTGACGGAGCATCTTCTGAAACTCAATTTCAAACATTATGAAAGTTGGCAAAACAGTTGTATATCTTATAGTATATGTGGATGATATTTTGATAACAGGGAACAATGAAAGCTACATTGCGTCCATAAAAAGAAATTGAAGAAAGGTTTTGAAATGATTGATTTGGGCTATGTTCATTACTATCTTGGTATTGAAGTAATTCAACATCCAAATTCCATATTCCTTTCTCAAAAGAAATACATTGGAGATCTGTTGAACAGATTCGGTATGACTGAATGCAATCCTCTTACTACCAGACCAAACATTTCTTTGGCTATTGGAATCCTCTCCAGATTTATGCAGAAGCCTTGTGAGGGACATTGGTCTACTGCAAAAAGAGTTCTAAAATACTGGAAGGGAACTCAAGAATTTGGAATCAAGTATACATAGGTGGATGACATCAACTTGATTAGATACTCTAATTCAGACTTCAATGGAGACAAAGAAACAAGGGTATCTACTTCAGGTTATGCTATGAGTCTTGGATCAGGAGCTGTCTCCTCGAGATCACGCAAACAATCAGTTCCTGTAGATTCTACAACAGAGGCACAATATGTGGCAGCAGCTAAGGCAACAAAAGAAATTGTGTGGCTCAGGAAAATTCTTGAAAATTTACAGGTAAAACAAGTGCAATCAACTCCACTCATGATTGACACTACATCTGCAATAGAGTTGGCCAAGAACCCAAAGCTCCATGATCGAACAAAGCACATCAATAATAAATATCATCTAATTCAACATCATGTTAAGGCCAAAAAAATCCATCTCTATCATTGTTTGACTAATGAGCAAATTGCAGACATCTTCACCAAAGCACTTGGAATAGAAAAGCTTGAAAGATTCAAAATAATGCTTGGACTCACCAACAACCCTTCAGATTAAGGGGGGAATGTTGACACCTAATGAGAAGGGTAGGGTGAATAGCTATAATTAATGTAAATAAATAATAGAGAAGATAGAAAGTCGGGAGATGAACCAAAGAGTTACTCCCTCTTGTATATAATCTTTAGACTTAATGAATACAACAAAGTTTTGTTTTAAAGAGTTAAACTATCTTGGCCAACAAAAATAAATATTTTTAATCTATATTTATTACCATTTTAATTTAATTTAATTTAATTTATATGACTATCTTTACTTTATCCTTAAACTTTTTTAAAACGTTTATAAGAAGTTAAGACGATGAAATTGTTTAAAATTCAAATTTATTATTGTACGCCCTTTGTCTTCTTCAAAATATATTAAAATAAAAAGTTATTCGCCCACTGTTTTTGGTAAAAATATATTATCAATATAGTATTGTACAAATGGCTGGCCAGGAAGACATCTTGCATAAAATACTTTCCAATGCCTCGTAATTGCACATTTAATTGGTCGTTGATCCTTCCAATGCCTTGTAATTCCACATTTAATTGGTCGTTGATCCTTGGAAAAGGTTCATGCGTTTCGAAGATATTTCCCACTATCTTCTTCTCATGACCTTCTAATTGCATTTTTAATTGGGAATCAACCCCTGGAAAATGCTCATCCGTTTCGGAGATATTTTTCCCTCAAATGCAAACTTACTGAAACTCATGTCTGCATAACGGACATAAAATGCTACGCAGGAACGAATCAAGAATGCATTCCTCATGATAAATATGAATGCAACGCAAACAGTAAAAAGTTCATGACAAATCGCGCATAATATTCCATCACCAGCACCATCACCTTTGCCGATGAGCTCCCCAGAAATCATAACCGTAGGCAGTCACTGAGGCTGAGAGAGCAATGGATATAGGATCGTCCCTATGACAGGCAATATATTCGGAGCTTATTCGGGGCTTTTGAAAACAAATGCAGGGATGTACGTTTAGATGGATGTTTCGAATCACTATAGAAAGGATAGGGTAGATGGTTATGATATTTTTTTTGGTCTCTTTCATAGTTATACAAAACTAGGTGGTCTCTTTTAGTGGCTTCTTCTCCATTAAGCTAACTTTGGTTTTGTTTTTTCATTTCTTAATCAAGTTAATGACCATAATGCTCTATAGGATGGACCTCTTGTAATTGCTAGTCAATGAGGCTAATGCCGTATAGGATGTCATTCTCTTGAATTTGTTCTGTAGAATTCAAATCTCTTAACTGGAATCCTAGTTTAGATAAGAACATATACATGAGAATGTTACAAAAAAGAAAGAAAATGTTATAACCTCAATGGTCACACTCATATGGATGGAAGGTTTGGATCATGATCTATATCTCTGTCATGGCAACTTTGATACCAATTGTAACTATTGAAGATAATTGTCAAATTAACTATTAACATGTAAGATCTAGACACACTTATGGTACAAATATTTTCTTGTGGTGGTAAAAATATAGATGGTGAAAGATTTAATGATTGTATAGAGAGCCACATACTAACATTTTAAGGATATAATAGTAGAATGGTTAGCATAATTATAGTGCTCATAGTGTCAATGCCACTGAGATGTACAAGGCAAGAATGTGGTGCTAAATGAATGGAAGATCTAGAATGTGATTCTTGTAAATCAATTAGATGTGATAAATTAGAGCTCTAATATATCACCACTTAATGATGCAGTAATTGACACAGGAATGCACTAGACCCTATGGAAAAAATGGAGATGATACATCAACGAACTTGCATGTGATGATGTTACAACCTATATCCAATTCATACTCAAATTATCTTATCTCCAACACAAGAGGAATATTGAAAATTCTTTGTTTCTATTTTCCAATTCCACTTATACAAATTGTTTGTTGCAATAACTTAAAACTAATGCATATTGCATGGTTCTTTAAATTAGGAGAAGATAATGCAAAATCGTCTAGCAATGAGAGTAAAAGAAGTTACATAAAGACATTGTTGCAAATCCTTTTTCAACCAGATAAAAACCTCTTCCTTCTTAGTCAATTCATCTTTTCTTGCCTAGGAGGCAAAACTCAAGGTTTCCTCCATTAAGCATTGTTTAATAGTGAACATGTTTATGATACTTAAGAAGGTCAACCACAATACAAGGATGCCTATCGACATCATAAGCCATGTTTTGAACTCCATCCTAAAATTTCAAGCCTTACATATATCTTAATTAACTGTTTGGATTAATTTTTTATCAAGTTCTTGTGGAATAAGAATGGGTTTATCAATTTTAGTGAACTACACAAGAAGTTGAACAAATGTATGATAATGACTAGCATTAATAGCATGAAAAATGACATTTTCCTTAAGAAAGACAATAGTTCCCCACAATGAAGCAATTTTAACAGAACATTTTCAATAAAATCCTATAAGGAAGCAAATTCATATAAAAATTATATATTTTCATGGCATTTTCAAATCTACAATTATACTTTGTCAAATTCCACCATAATGAAACATGAATTAAACCATTACTCTCAAAATAAAGAGGTTAAGTTGCAAAATAATAGGGAAGGCACACAAAGTGCATAGATTCCCATAAAAAGATCAAATGTGTGTATCTGTGTTGGTTATGAATTCTGATTATAAATCCTAATTAAAAATAACATAAAATAAAAAATAACATAAAATAAAGCTTAATATTACACCCACCATGTCATTACCCATTGTTAGAAATCTTATCGAACCATCCTCAGTCTTATTGAACCATCCTTATAACAAAACTAGTAGAATAAAAGTGTGTATGTCAATGATATGTAAAAATTACGCCATTTACCACGTCAAAACTTCAACCAAAAAATTTCAATACAAGTAATTTTAATGAAATAAAAACCACCACACCCCCACCATGCATGAACGTACACCGTAATCCTTTGACATGATTTCTCTAAGAGCTTCGAAGCACCAACTGGGTCGGCAAGTACGTCAGTCTCAGTATCATAATGGGTTTCTATTATGGTTTTATCAACCTATTTCATTTCCATTCATGGCAGATTGATTCGGCCATGTGTGAGAAAAATATAGAATACTTTGCCTACATGGGACCAGTAAAAGGATTTCGCTCTTGTGGCTATGGTAATGGTTAGCAGGCATGTTGATTGTAGATTTCGTTCTCTTGCAAGCAGTTTCCATGTCGACATTTGGGATTATGATTTTCTCTCGAATGGAGATTAGGTGTGCCCATTAATGACTCTTTGGGTTCGAGGATGTCAGTCGACTTCCTGTGGCAGAATGCCGCTGCAAATACTGTAGTCATATTTCATTTCCGAGTGCGGGGCCTTGGATTAATGGTGGGAGTCATCACAGTGGGGCAGTTTCACTAAGACCCGTTTTTCTCCATAAATTCTATGTTTTGGCTCTCTCTTCTCTGATGCTCGCACTCTCCTGAGAAATTGTCATATTTCTATAAACGATGAAACTAGGTAGCTCACCCTCTTGGTTCATTACGTAATGAAAATTAAGAGCGACACTTCGGGAGCCCTTTGGCTCAAATTCACTATGGATTTGATGAGAGAGCCTTGCGGTTCAGCGAAAGGTATTGCGAGGGGTTTGGTCTCGAGATGCCACCTATGAAGTCATCGGTGAAGCCAGAACTGTCGAGCACTTGTGTTCATCACTAAATTAGGAATACGTAGAAGTTGCACGTCTTCTGGCCGGTGGTAGGTGGAGGTGGTGTCTCCCGTGGTTGTTTCAAAACTAAAAAAGTTAGTATGATCACGCATTTTCCCGACTTATATCAGCAATACGCATAGTAGTCATGGTCTCCACCCGAATCAGTTTGTGACAACGTCTAGTGATCTACGTCGAGCCAGCAGAGGTTCAGGGTTCATGGTCAAAGGACAATACAAGGTTCGTGGTCAACGGTCGATGGCAGCCATTCTATCAACGAGCAAGCTAATTGTTGTCCACCCTATCAATTTATTATAGGAGAAGGCCATGGTCCAAGCCAGTGTGTAGTTTTTGGCAAAGACATTTTGGTCAATCATAATGTATGCAACTAAAGGACTCTCGGCTATCCTTGATCGTCCAGTAATATTATTTATACTTTCTCTCAAATTAAGATTATGTTGAATTTCACCTATCAAAAAAGAAAATAGAACATGTATTGCCTCGTACCAAAGGGCTCTTACCAACTCTCATATAGCTTGTTCTAAGATATGAATGATGGAGAAAAAAATTACATCCGGTTAGGAATTAATTTAGCACCATAATAATAAGGTATTTAGTTCATTTTCTGCTATTCTTAAATAAGATTAGTTGGACATCAAATGACCCTTCTAAAGAAAATTTATAAAAGTACTTACAACAACAAACTTTTAATTAATTTTATTTAAATTTTTTGCCATCTAGGAATACCTTGAAAGCAAAAGTGATTAGACACCACTTACCTAATAAACTCACAAAAGAGTTATAGAATGTGAAAAGTTTAAACTTTTAATCACAATTTAAGACATGGTGATGAATATCATGTACAATAAATATTTAATGACACTTTCAAAAGCTCAGCCAAGAAAAACTTGCCCTTATTCCTCCAAGTTGCCATATATTCCTATTTTAGCATGCAAATGTCTCATAATGTAAGTTAACAATTTCATTCATCGATATAGTATTTCTCCAAGTTGCCATATATTCCTATACCTTTTAGCATGCAATATTTAAGAATGTAAACTAATAATTTCATTCATTGATATAATGGCAACTACCAGAATATATTAACATCTTTCAATTTAGACTATCACATCAAAAAAAATTAGAAGAAAAATTAATGTAGCAAATTTCAATAGTAAAATACCTATCAACTTAATTAAAATTATGAAAATTCTGTTCTAATTAAATTATTTAAAATACCAATTTATTATTCCAAATTCATTTAAAAAAAAAAAAAAAAGAGAAAGAGTTGTTGGCTCACTGTTCGTTGGCAAAAATATATTATGGCTAATACCTTTTAATTGCAGTTTCTATTGGTAATCAGCACGTGGAAAATGCTCATGCGTTTCGGAGATATTTTGTCCTCAAATGCAAACCTACTAAAACTCATGTCTGCATAACGGACATGAAATGCTACGCAGAAACCAATCAAGAATGCATTCTTCATGATAAATGTGAGTGCAAGGTAAACGTTTTACACGCTCTTTAACGATAAAAAAATCATGACAGATTGTACATAGCATTCCTTCACCCTCACCCTCACCCGCACCATCACTTGTGTCGATGAGCTCCCCCGAAATCATAACCGTAGGCATACTGTCGAGAGTCACTGAGGCTGAGAGAGCAATGGATATAGGATCATCCCTATGGCGGGCAATATATTCATCTCTGAGGTGAGGATGGAGTTCAAAAGTTTCAAATCTGAGTTGTATAGAAGGCTCATTATTCTCCATGCGCTGCAACATGGTATGAGAATCTGCGAAACTTCCACTCCATACAATTTGCATACTGCCAACGCGCCCGTCCAGGCGGCTCCAATCCATTATAGTTCGCAACATAACAACATTACTATTTTGGACCATGACAGTTCTGAGGTCGTGTACACCTGCACTAATATCGTCAGGGTACCACTCATAGTATTCGGGTAACGCGATGTCATCCAAACTACTTATATCGACATTGTCCCAAATACTCAGCAATTCCCAGACATCTTCTCGACTACAATATCTAAACACTACACTCGAGACCAAGTGTTGTTCAACTCCCTCCCTGCCTGCGTCTGAAATGAAGTCAAATTCACTTGTCGCAACTGCTGAAGTCTCCCAAGAAGAAGATACCTTGGCCAGCGTTCGGTCCAATATCTCTTTAGCAAGATCTGTCATATAACGGTACCTTTCAATATTGTTTCCATTTCCTGATTCTTCCATTTTTATCCCAGAAATTCACTGCTTTGAGCCCAATGGTCAATTTGGTGAAGAAAAAATGTTCGTTCGGACTTACAAATAGTCGTTGTGAAGAAAATATGTTTGTTTAGACTTACAAATAGTCGTTTGCGGGCAGAACCTTATGGCTTGTATTTTTAGGGCCGACGAACGATCCTCACCTTTCCGTGCCGGTCTCCATAACCTTCCACTTTCACCTTAATTCTTACGGTAAGACCGCATTATGTTTCAAACGAAATAAAATGAGTAAAAATATGAAGCTTCCAAAAACACAAAGATTTCAATCAGTTATGTAAATGATTCAATTTTATTTAGAGAATGTAAATGAATAAATTTATATTGATTTATGATCAAGTAATCGTGTTAAGAGATTGAAAAAGAGGGAAGCTACATAAAGAAAGTAAATGAATAAATTTATATTGATTTCATCCCGTTAAGAGATTTTAAAAGGGAAGTTATATGGCAGAAAGATAGTGTAAGTTATCTTTAGTATCTGTTTTTTTTTTTTTTGTGAATTAGGACTAAATCTATTAAGAAAAGACACATGGTACAATCAGAGCTTGCAAAGAAGCTAAGCTAAGGAGCAAGGGAGCCAGAAATGATACGATATCAACTTCGGCCCCAAAAAAAACCATGGCATGAGCAAAAGAGACGGTATAAAGAAAGGAGCAAGGGAGACGGTATAAAGAAACGAGCTAGTCTAGGGCGTCTACCCAGCATGGGTAGAATCATCCAATCTACATTTTTTTCCTTTCTTTTTACTAACTTTGACCCAACCATTTTGATCTGGATCAGAACTACTTGCAGACTGTTCTGCACTAAAGGCTGAGACTCCTTGTTTGAATCAGAAGGCGAAGTCTCATGAGAGTGCTTCTGTGAGAACAAAGGCGCAGAACGATCCATGGCAGCGGTAGAGGGCGAGTCCTTCGGATGCTCCAAATTCTCCTCGTCCACATCAAGGTCCTACTCATCTGAGATGAAAGCCTCTATGTCAAGCCTCTATGTCATCCATAGGGGGCCTGGCACAAGGTTTCCAACTCTTGGATTTGGATTTGCGAGTGATATTCTTCTTTTTGTCGAGGAACACTGCACATGTGTTCTGGAGATGCCCTGTCTGATGGCAATGGCGACACCTGAAGGCTGTATTCTCGTAGTCCAAAGTTTGTGTCCAATGGAAGTCCCTGACTTTGAGGATGATCTGATATGGCAGCCCTTTACTGATGTCTATTTCTGCACAAATTATGCCATAGGTGTATATTCCTTTCTCCCCCCTTGAGGTATCTGTTGTTCTATCACTATTCCTTGAAAGACAACAAAATGCCATAGATGCACAGGGAGATTTGGAAGCCTGACCTAGATAGGAAGTTTGGAGATGACTACAGTGGAGGGGTCAAATTCTGGGAACCAGGGGGAGAGGAAAAGTCCAGCTGATCCCCAGAACGGGCCCCCCGTTAAGGCTTTCTGGTAATCTTCGTTGAAGGCAAAGGTTACAATAAAGAAGCGTTTCGAGCAGAAGAAGACTTTGCAGTTGTTGGTCCAATTAGAAAGGATCCACTAGTATAGATCAGCAGTGCGGGGCCATAAGCCATTAAATCTGCAAATGAGCGTTGTTTCTGCAAAATTCTGGAATTGATCATCTAAAGATGGATGAGAGATTTCAATGGCAGGTGTTTCCTCCATTTTGTCCACCAAAAAAGGTTTGGGAGTCTCGGAAGATTGGGTAGACTTCTTGGCAGGCTGTGCATGTACTGCATCTTTGTAGGAAAAACCTTTGGAGGCACAGGATTGCCCAACTGCACCTCCCCTTAGACGAAGAGATAGGATCACTGTGGAATTTCTTTCAATATTGTAAAAGGAAAGAGGCAGATTGATATCAAGCTGCTTACCAGCAAAGAGGAGCCGAAGAAGGGAGGAAGGAATCCCCAATCTCTATTCAAGAATCCTTGAGAGATGGCGCACTGTGAAAGTCGGTTGGACCCCAAGGAGCAGGGTTTTGCCCGTCAAAAGAATTATTTGAATATGAAAACTCTCTTGCTGGGGAAGAATAATATCTCATCTACCTAAATGAGGAATGGAGGTTACACACTCTTCCTCACTACCTGGGCGCTGAAGATGGATAGTCTTGCTGTCTGGGCGCTGAAGATGGGCGGTCCTGAAGTCATCCTGAAATAGATTCTTCGTTTCCAAATGGAACCCCTGCAATGTCATTAACCTCGATTTTCTTAGCTCATGTATCAACGTGATTACGTCTTTATGGAGATAACTGTACATTTCTAGGCGTATCTCGCCTGACTCTGATTTGGGCTGGGCCAGGTCATTAGCAACACGACTCCGTTTCCATTTCAACTCGCAGATTTTACCATTTTTCTGCTTTTCATCCTCACGTTGGTCTGTGCAACGATTATTTGGCGATAACGACAGCCATCGCCGCTGCTTCTCACCTTCGTGTCATAGGCCCGCACTAGTGGAGTACAGGGAAGCCATGGCAGCCGCACAGAGTAGGGTTTCAGTATTTCATTCTCCGCTCAAATTTTAATATGGTTACATTAATTTGATTGAGAATTTGCAATTTGTTAATTTGTTTTACTTGATTTCAATTATAGTTAGAAATTTATTAGACTAGAAATTTATTATGAATTTTTAATGAAATTATATATTAAGTAAAATATTATATTACTTATTAATAATTAGTAATTGAGTTTGTTATGCTACTTCCTATAAGAGTAAAAAGTGAAATTGAATATTAACTAATATGATTGAGGATTTACACTTGATCTATTATTTTAAGATTAAGATTTTCCAAATAATAGAATGTGGGAATGAAATTTTAACAATAAGTTGAAACTAGATATATGGCAAAGAAAATAATTTCTACATTTTATTTTTTGTTATGGTTGTGAGTCATCCTTACTTGCAGGTAATAGTTTTAATTAAAGAGATTAGTGTTTGTTTCAATGTCAAAAATCAAAGAAGACATGCACTTTAAGCGAGGGTTACCCAAGTGATCAAAGTTATTTTTTATTTCAACTCAAGGTAATTAATAGGAAGGTGCCCCACACAACTAATTCATCTCATTAAGGAATAAACATGGTATTGTCACAATTATGTAGTTAAATATATAAGTTGAAAATCTTATTGTTATTCATTTTTGTTTTTGTCTAGCTTGCATTAAACATAAATAAGGATGTAGTGAGAAAACAATAAAGTATTTGGTGCATGATACATAAATACTAAAGAAGTATATTATTCTATATAATTATAAAATACTACATATAAACACACTTCTCATTGTTATTGTTTAATTAATTAGATTATAATCCAACTATAGTCTTAGTTAGTGCTTCTCTCTATCACCCATCCTAAACCATTCAAGGTAATAATGTTTGGCATAACATTTAATTTCATCATAATTTTGGAAACATTTCTAGGAGGTTGCTAGAATTATGTCCTTCATCCTATATGTTATAAAGGCAAGCCCCTAATTTCTATGTGATTTATTTCCTATATGAAGTGATTACAAATACATTGGAATTAGCAAAATATTTGTTTCAACAAAACCTTTGTTTCTAGATGGGAGTGACATGATAGTAGATAATGGGTAATTCTACAATGTATTGTCAATTTTAGTTGAGCTTATCTTGATTGTAGATTATCTAACATCCAACAATTGCTATATTTTTCATATCCATAGAAATAAATAAGATTGATTGATAATTCACTCCTTGAACCATAGTTACCAAATTTGAATTTGAGTTTCAATTCCAATTCAATTTGATACAAAATAAATTCTAGTGTGTAAAAGTTCAAGAATATATATCTTACAAATATTTACAAATAGAGTTCATTATTCTTTGTCCTACTTTAATACGGAATTTATCATTTTTTCCAAGAGCAAACTCACTTTTATCTACTATATTTTAATATGGAATTTAGTATTTTTTTCAACTGCAAAAAAATTGACATGCATTTTTTTCTTCTTATAATATAGAAGTTGCTTCTTTATTATTTCTTTTAATATAGAAAAATTTAGTGAGAAACAATTATGTACTAAATTTGAATTACTAGATTATTAGGCAAAATGAAACCAATGGAAGAATTACCTAATTTTTTGGGCCAATACAACCAAACTTGGTAGCTATGTCTTGAACTATAGAGAACCAGCCAACTAGTTGATGCCCCTAGCTAGCCCCTTCCTCCATATCTATAGCATAAAATGGTGTAGGATTGAGTTGGATGCACCTAGCCAACCTCTCCCTTCATGTATATAACATAAAATGAGTAATATTGAGTTGAATGCACCTAGTGAACTCCTCCCCCTATATATAGAAAAAAATTGAATAGGATTACTTTTTCAATCCTTGAGCCATAAAAAACTAATGAATGCAATACACAATAATATAATCCCATTCCCAATGCAATCATATAATAAGAGATAAATCCTTTTCCAATTACCCTTAACTCTAGTCTGAGGCTCTAGTTCGTATTTTTAATTCTTAATCTACATAGACTAACCAATTTTCATCTCCCTCTCACTGTGTCTATCTAAGATAGATTTCCTCTCTTACTCATGGCTACTTCAGAGGTATATAAAAAATCACAAGTATGTTATGTTTATTATGTAAATTCCCAGTAGCCATTAACTATGGCTGAAGGGGAGTTGTATCTTGTGTAAAAAAATAAAATTATGTAAATTCATTGTAGTCGTTACCTATTAACAAAAAGAATATTTATGTTCTTATGTGTATTGTGTAGTCATATTAGTCATAACTATGACCAGAAAGAATATTTATGTTGTGATGTGTGAAAAAATTGTTTGTAGTATATTTCTAATTCAAGTGGTGTACACATGGGAAGAATGGAAAAATATAGTTGAGAAAGATGAACACACCAATTTCTGCATTTTCTTAAATGAAGAACCAAAACATTTTCAAAATAGAATCAAAAGTGGAGTCTCATTTGAGGTTTATAAAATAAAGAGACATGGGATACCATGGAAAGTGAATTTCAAAATAAATCATCATATTGATCGATGTTGGGAAGATAAAAGAGAGCTATTTGTATTCATAATAGAAACACATTACAACATGTTACTGAATATTATTTTCCAGTACCTAAAAATACATATCATTGTGTATCCTTCCTTGCACATCATCCATGGTTTCTAAGACATTCATCTCACACATTGCATACATTTTGAATAGAATTGTGGATACATAGAGTTATTGATAGTAAGCTAAATGGTATCTAGTTGTGCACAGGGAGTCAATAACTATGGGTGACAGAGTGCCCTCATTCTCTCATTTGGTGTGGTATCTCATTTGGATTTTTTGTTTTGTTATGTGTAGATATGTACAGTATTCTTTTAGAGACCTGCATCAAGGGATTAAAAGAAAAGGATCACTTATTTTGTACAATTGAAATTTCTCTCTATGTCGCTAGGAATGTAGATTGATCCCTTTGTTGGATTGATAAGTAGATTTCCCTAGAAGTTTAGTGCCAGAATCACCCACCTCCACTTCAAAGGTTGACACATTTGTGTGGAACATTTTACATAAAGATTGGAATTCCAATTTCCCCATCCCTTAAGCCATTATTGGAATCCCAAGTTGTAATTATGTCCTTAGTTATTTTGATACCATTGCAAAAATAGCATGAATACATCATAAAAGTCTCCTACCTAATTTGTTGCTTGGCTTGTCTATAGAAAAAGAAGGGTCTTGGTATCTGACAACCTTCCATTTTATAACCATAGATCCTTAAGGTTCCTTCCTACTGTGATGTTACCATCTACAAGTGGCATGTTCTATTAAACCTATCATGTAATGAGCATCTAGTATATGTAATACGTTCCTAGTGGGATTTTCTCTGGAATTCCTTGGCCTTGGAGTTTTGCTCATTAGGTACTCGGATGGACTTAACTCTAAATTTAATAAAAGACAAATAATACCAAGGTCATGGGACACATATTCCAAGTTGAATGTTGGGAAAAAATCCTAGTGGGTGTTCATTTGGTTTATTATGGTTAAGGGAAATTGGGAAAGGCAATATAAAAAGCTTTGGAAAGGTAAGAGAAGTTATTGGAATTTTATTTATGAAAATAATGGAAAATGGGATAAAAAGAACGTGAAACATCACATGTTGCATGTGAGGAGGAAATTGAAGGAAAATAATAAAAATTGAAGAAAATAGGGGCTTCATTAATAAAAATTCTTATGAGGATCAATTCACAGTTTTTGTGAGACCATTTTTGGAGCTCTCTCTCTATTCTCTCTATTCCCTCATACTCTTGCACACTTAGAGTATTCTTGGAGCACTCTAGCATTGGAGGAAGGAAGTAAAAGGAGTGAAAATGAGGAAAAGGAAAGTAAAGATCAAGTAAGGAAGAGTCGAATCAAGTAGATACAGTGGGATTACTTCTAGGTATCGAATTGAATGTATGCCTTCATTGTTATTTTTGTCATGCATGGTACATGAATTTTTGTATTTGGTTCCCTTGTTGTCATTGCCATGATTTTTTCAATGTGTGATAATGGTTTTCATCCTTTCCTTTCTATTTATGAATAACCATGGTGTGATGGGTTTCTTTTACTTGGTTGAGCTAGATTACCATATGGTTTCAAAACTAAGTGGGGTGGTCTTAGGATAATTCCCAAAGGCCTAGGAATCCTTTTGCCACTAATGGTGGGATACATGTTAAAGCCTAAAAATGGAGACGAGAAAACTCCTAATGATGTAGGTGGAGAGAGACGGAGGCATCCATGTTTATTTAGGGCCTAGTGGTCCCTTGACTGGTATATGGTGAGATTGCGAGAAATCATGTAGTGTGTGTTTCTTTGTTTAGTCCCAGGAATCCCTTAACTGGTAATGGAGGGATACACAGTAAATCCTAGTGGTATAGATGAGGATTTCAAGCCTAGTAATCCCTTGACCGATAATGTCGGCATACAAGGTATATCCTAAGAATCCCTAGTTGGTTTTGATGTGAGTCCCACTTTCATGCATGGAATATGGCAGAAGGGTAATTTGATGAAAGAAATATTTTGTTCAACTCAACCTATGGTTAGGTGGTATGTGGAAGTCTCTCACTTGGATGGTTTTGCACATGTTAATAAAATCTCTTTTCCTATTGTATTTCATGAGTAGATGTTCTTGTTATTTTGTGGCTTTGATGGTTGTTCTATCACTATTATTCTACTAGTTATATGTTGGTTATAAGCATGGTTTTATGGAAGAATTTAGTTATGGCTCTCCTTACGTTTTGTTTAGTAAATGAATTTTTAATGAATGTATGATCTAATAGATATAACACAACTATTGTGAGATAGAATCAAACGTACTTGAAAAATCTCATATAAGGATGAGGTCCCTACGCTTAGAAGTGTTTATATGACCTATACATTCCATGTTTATGATGTGTTTGATGAAATTCCTATCATGGTTAAGATGAGTCAGGTCATACCCTTTTTGAGGTCATACATTATATGCCATTTCTTCTTCTTATTTATCATTTCTAATAATTTCATCAAGTTTTGGGGAGAGACATGAGTCCTAGCCCTAGAAAAGTGGCTCAAATTTCATAATCACTAGCATAGAATTTCCTGAAAAAGAGTATAGTCACATGGAGGCCTTTCTATGGGAGTTAGTGGAGGTTTTCAGTCACATGGTGGGATCGTTATGAGAGTGACTGGGGCTTTAGGTGAGTGAAAAGGCAATTTAAATCAATGGTTGGGCACCTAGAGTGGGTGGTTAGCCCCTGGGGTTCCTGTAGCTCTTTAGGAAGGTCAGTTTAGATTTTTGGTGTGTCGATTCCACTTCTGTAACTATACATGGGGAGTTGAATCATATCATGGTAACTCTTTGTCACATGTTTACCTTGGTGGACCAGTTAGCATAGGTAAATGTCGGATGAGGGTGTTATAGAGTGGTAACAAATCATGGTTCACCCCTTGGACTAGATGAGAGGAATATGGTTTGCATACATGCATGTCAGTTGAATATGCATTTTTTGTGTATGTTTTTTGTCTATGTGGATGTATGCATGCATTTTCATGGTTATAGTTTTCGTTCATGGGGTCATCGTATGTGGTTGGTATGATCATCAAGGGTAACTAGATGATGTTTATATACTATTAAGATTTTGATTATACATGAATTGTTCTAATTTGGTTGATCTTGCAGATGAGATATCCTCTCTTGAACTATATGGGGTATGTTGATTATGTTTATATTTTGGTTTAGCTGACATCATATACTTGCAAGAAGAAGATCAAAGATAATTAGCAAGACGATAGAATATAGTTCATGAGATTATTCCTATAGATTAGACATGGGGGCTTCACTGAAAAAGAATAATACCATATCACATGCATTCATAGTGGGGCATAAAAAATGAGGAAAAAATGAAATAATATATTGATCATATAATAGAGGATAAAGGGTTTTTATATGTTGTATAGAAATATGTGTATTATAAGGTATTGTTTATGCAATAATTGGCCACACAGAGGAAAAACAAGTGGGATGGAGAAATAGAGATTGAGGAGTATTGTGGGAGTATAGAAAGTGGGAGGGAGAAAGAAAAAACTATGGTAATATTAGGTCCATAGTAGCCTAATATTCAAACATATGGTGTTAGTATTGGTATACAATTCATGGTAATGTTAAAAGTGACATTCTCATTTATCTTTCCTTTTCATCCTTTTTCTTAAATTTTTAACATTACCATGAAATCAATTAGGATTTTTGAGAGTGGTTCTAACCTCATTAGATTTCATATGGAGAAATTAGAATTTTATATCTCACTCAAAATCCAGTAGACTTATTAGTTTTTTAGGGTTTGAAGATTTGGGGGATTGCAATGTTTTTATTGGATTTTGTCATGTACTAGGATACAAAACTCATGTTTAATCAAGAGAACCGAACCATCTATGTACCTTGATGTTAGTGACATTGGTTTTGAAACTCCTCTATATTGACCCTACTAAAAATATACAATCACGCAAACAAAATATTGACTTGAAATGCTACCTTTTTTCTATCTTATGTTAATCCTTAGAGGGTGATATTAATGAGAAACATCCCAATATAGGCAATGATTTTGATGATATGTAGGTATTTATTGTAGCATTATTTTTGTTGATTGTAGAGGCCATCCACACCATATTTGTTGATGTATTTTCGGTTAAGAGATGGATTGCACTCAATTTTATTTTTGTTATGTCCGCCCTTACATGTTATATAAATTAGAACTTGCAATTTTTGGACCTATGGTTGATGAAGATTATAACTACTATATGAATGATGTTATAAGGTTCAATCCATGTTTTTGTGTATTTTATCACAAATTCATCATTCTACAATCTTTTGTTGACATATATGCATCAAAAAATATAAAAATATATGTTATATAAAATTCATTCCCAAAATCAGTCCCAACATGGGATATTTGGGAAATATCACTCCTCACTCTCGCTTCTACTCCCACTTCCCACTTATTCTCCCACTCCTAAGCATCCTTGCTGTAGAACAAACATGTATCACATTAATAATACATATAAGATCTATGTGTAATGTGTGCGTTAATATTATTTACATATTTCTACAATAGTGATTCTGCCAATGATGGGGTAGTAGAGAAGACAACATATATGGCACCTTCACCTTTTATTTACATTAGTGATGAACATGTTGAATAAAAGTGAAGGAGATAGTGATACTGATTATTTCTTGGTATAGGGAACATGTGTTCCACATGAGATAGTGAGATATACTATTGTTTGAAAAAGGGTGCATGCATTCTAAGGGAACACATGTCACGCATTCAACTAATTCCAATTAGATGTTGTTTCAAATTTAGCAATTTCATTTTTTGATAGATCTTTTCTATTATTAGACTCTTTTCTTTTGTTATTTTTAGCATGCATGATATATTATTACTAAGAGGTTGTAAATACTTATTAAATTAGAATACTTATGAATGATAAATTCCCATCATAGGTAGAGGACAAAAATCTCAAGGAAGGGCTGCATGCGTGCATGTTGTAGTTCATCTTTTGATGGAGACACACTTAGTTGGAACTCTTACCATGCAACTATGGTGCACTAGGTGATCAAGTTAGGGTTATGATTTGAAAATGTCCAACCATATAGGATTTTTCATGTGTCCATATTCATTGTATTTTCTCTCCTCTTCATATTCTATAAGCAAGATGAAATGTGTGTCATTGTGTTGGTTATCGAGGTTTCTCTTTGAAATTTTGTAGTGTATCTTTTTCAGTATTCACTAGAAGATAGATGCAATTGAGAGTTAAAATCTATGTATTTTACATTGAAATTTTCCATAATATGTACTTGTAAATCAACCAACTTATATCTGCATGTTTTTTATTGAAACTTTCAAGTTTTTAGTTACCTAGTATTTATGTTAATCTTTTTAGGTGCATAGTCGGCTTACCTTTGTTAATGAAAATAAAGGGATATAAATAAAAAGGGGTATTAAAATGTTAATGAAAAAATGGATACCTACATTAGGTAGAGAAATTAGGGGATTTTTAATTTGGGAAGGTATCTTGGGTTCCTATTGGTTTGGGATTAAATAAAGTTATTTTTGGAGATATTTTCTGATGTATAGTCACATTAAGGGTATTGTTTCTCATGCCATGAATCAATGTGCTATGTTAGAGGTTCATTGAGTGAATCGCCCGTGAGATGAGATGAGAAGGATGGTGATGAGTACTCCCCTCACATATTACACACTTTCATAAATTTGAGATAAAATAAAGGAGTTGCAAAGTGGATAGTGACAGGATAATTGAGTCACAAGAAAGACTTTCAAGGGAACATGAGAAACAAGCAAAGGTTAAAGTTGTTATCCTTTAGATATTGTCAAATTTATAGAGGGAGGGGCCACTTTTTATTATTCACGGACAGGGGGATAAGACTAATGGAGCCCATGGAAAAAAATCTCATGACGTACACAGGTCAGACAAGGATGATACTAGCTGAGATGGAAAATTCTTCGATACACATAATACGATAGGCAATGGGCATGGACATTATTCTAGTTCTGGTTCAGACATGTACCATGTTCATCATCACCACCATCCATACAAGAGCAATGACAAGGGATATTTTCCAAATGATTTCAAGAAAGACAAGCCACCTACATTTGATGGAGAAATGAAGAATTCACATGATACAAGAGCTTGGTTTCTTGGAATGAATTAGTTCTTTAGATTTCATGATTACTGGGAGAATATGAAGGTCAGAATAGCTATGTTCAATATTAAAGGTAAAGTAGACATTTGGTGGGAAGATGTGAAGAATGTCATAAGCATTTGGGGAGAGGAGTTTACTTGGATGGAGTTTGAAATACTTTTCAAGGAGAAGTATCTATGTTAGAGATACTATGATGACAAGGCGAAGGAGATCTATGATTTGAAGATGGGTTTTATGGTCGATGAGGATTATATTAGAATATTATTGGAGCTATTAAGGTATGTATCATATAAGTAGGAGAAAGCTAAGATTGAGAGATTCATTAGTGGGTTGTTAGTAGCATTCAGAGATATGATCGATTTAAATGATCCTATATTGTTGGAGGAAGCCATCAAAAAGTTGAAGAAGTATTATGAGCAATCTAAGTGTAACACATAATCTCAATGTTGGAAAGGAAAGGAGAAAGTTAAGGGAAGATAGCCACCTAAGCGAACAAGACCTAAGGATGTAGATGAAAAAGAGAATGGTGTTCCTTACAAGAAGATTAATCTACTCATGTAGGGACATGGGTCACAACCTGGAGGGAAGCAAAATAAAGGTGATGGTAAGGGACAGTTGCAAAGTTAGATATGTGGCAAGTTGAAACTCAAGAAATGTTCTTCGTCATATCATGGTGTTAGGCCTCAAGTATATAGTGCATAGCAGGAACAAATAGTTAGGGATGTTGGACAAAGAATTCCTTGAATCTATGTACCATTGGATAATGGGCAGGTGGATTGATAGGCATCTATTATCAAGATGGACATTAAGATTTGTGATCAATTTGTTTCTGTTTTGATTGATTCTGGATCTAATTATAGTTATATTAATCGTGACCTAGTAGATAAGTGCGTTTTGAATAAATAAGTACATGAAGAATCCTGGTTAGTGAAATTGGCTATAGGTACAAAGAAAAGAGTACATCACTGGGTAAGAGCTTGCACATTTGAGTTGAATGGTATTCCTACATCAACGCAATTAAATGTTCTTCCATCGGGATCATACAATGTGTTGTTGGCTATGGATTGATTGTATCTTCATAGGACCAAGGTCGATTGTTATGACAAGGTTATTGAGCGCTTGGATGACAACTGAGAATGGAGGATCTCATCAAAGGAATTTTGACGTCTAAAAAGGACCTCCTAAGAAAAATGTACAACCAAAATAGACTTTATAAGTATCAATAGGATTCAAGATGATGATGTCAACCATGGGGGATCATTCACCATTTTTGGAGTAAAAAAAGTAAAAATATTGAAAAATAATAAAACTACTTTTTCAACTTGTATTTTTAACTTATCTCTCTAATGATTGACTCAAATTTCGAGTGAAATTACATGTTGGATGAAAAAATTGATTCCTCGTCCAAGGAGTACCCATGTTGGAAACTTTCGACGGTCCCTGCTACGAAAAAATGAGAAACACATGAAAAAATGTGATTGCAATCACATTTTTCATGTATTTCTCATTTTTCATGTAGCAATTCCGTCAAAAGTATGCAAGATGGTTACTCCTTGTATGAGGAATCAAATTTTGCATCCAGAAAGTACTTCCAATCAAAATTTGAGTAAAACCTTAGGGAGATAATTTGAAAATACAAGTTGAAAAAGTAGTTTTTTTTTCTTTTTGCCTTCTAAAATTTAATGATGTAATTTAATCTTATTTTATTATTTCCACTATTATTTTATAATTTCCTTATGAGGCCCATTTTAGACCTCAAAAATTCCCTAATGAGCAAGGTAATAAGAAGAAAACATCCGTCAGAATGGTTACAACTATCCAGGTGAAGCGCAATCATGAGAAAGGGTGTGTGTTGTTTGCAATGCATATTTATAGTGATAAAGGTAAGGATGTTTATGATGCATAATTTTTGAAGAGGTACTCAATATTATAGTAGTTTCAAGATGTGTTCCCAGCAGATATTTCATAGTTACTACCTCACAGGGAAGTAGACTTTTCTATTGTGTTGGTACTATGGGCAGAAACAACATAAAAGGTGCCTTACAGGATGAGCACTTCAGAGTTAGTGGAATTGAAATTGTAGTTGAAGAAAATGCTTGAAAAATGATATATTGGGCCAAGATTATCATCATGGAATGCACTATTGTTGTTTGTGGAGAATAAGGATGGTACTCTCAAACTAAATGCAAGCTAATAATAAACCCAAGGGATTGATATTATGAACCAAAGGGAAACAAAACCCAACCAGATTAATACTAAAGCCTCAAGGGATTATGAACCCAAGGGACAAATATTATAAACCCAACATTGGTAAACCTTAATATAAATATTATAAACACTAAAATAAACATGGTTTCTTTTCATGGTGAGACAATCCTTGTCACAATGTGACATTCAACCATGGTTGGATATGATAGACAATGGTTGACCATGACTGATATTATAAACCTAAGGGAATAATAAACCCAAAAGATTAATGTTATAAACCTAAAGCAATAATAGACCTAAGAGATTAATACTAATGCCCTAAGGGCTTATGAACCCAAGAGAATAATATTCAACCCAAGGGACAACGCTACGATAAATATTATAAACACTAAAATAAACATTATTGACCATCACTCATTGTCATATTGAGACAATCCTTATGACAACTGCATGTTAGACCATGGTTGATCATGATTGACATCGTAATAAACCATGGTTGACTAGGGAATACTAAACCCAAGCGATTGATATTATAAACCCAATGGATTAATATTAAAAACCCAAGGGATTATGAACATAAGGAAATAATATTAAACACAAAGGACTAATATTATAAACCCAAGCTATATAACCCTAAATGGAGACAATTTTGTCATAATGCGAGATGAGACCATTATTGACCACAGTTGACCATGATTACTTATGCTTGAACATGGTTTTTTTTAAATTAAATATTATTAAATAATAATAATAATATGAATATTAACTAAATAAATAAAAATAATAATAGTTAATTCATACTTAAATAATAATAATTATTAAGGATAATAATTAATAATAATAATTAATTCTTTCTCACAATATTGGACCATGGTTGATTGTGGTTGGCCATGCTTGATTTTCATATTGACATAATCTTTATCACAAAGCTACATTTGACCACAATAAATCTAAGGAATTAATACCCAAACTAGGTATATAAACCCTAAATAATGACAATTTTTTTCATAATATGAGAAAAACGTTATTCATCACCGAATAGGGATAAAATACAGTGTCAACTTCCCATTACTGAGATTGCGAGGAAGGAGGCGGGTATTTTGCTTAGTATTGGAGCTTGGACCTCTTCCAGTGGAATACTTTAGTGTCCTAACGTCTTTCGGTCGACTATGCTTCTCCGGAGTTTGAATCACTCTTTTTTGGAAACGTAAGCAAGACAAAACCATCTACATTATGATATTACGGGGAGAGAGTGAAAGCATTACCATCTGGACGATTTCGAGTATTCTCAAAATAAAAGTAGAAAATCACATATAGATGGACGCTTCGAATCATGATAGAAAGGATAGGGTAAATGGTTATGATATCTCTCATAGTTAGATAAAACGAGGTGGTTTCCTCCCTCCCCTAGTGGTTTCTTCTACATTAAGCCAATTCCATCTGGTTCCTCCATTAAAACGAGGTGGTTTCCTCCCTTCCTTAGTGGTTTCTTCTACACTAAGCCAATTCCGTCTTGTTCCTCCATTTTTTAATCAAGTATTGGACCTCTTGGACATGCTAGTATTGTCCAAAGCTTCCCTACTGAAAGCAGGTCGTGCATATGAATGGAGGGCTTGGATCATGATAAAAAGGATAAAATTAACGGTTGATGTTTTCGTTTTTTATGATATTTTCCTTGATTACTTTTCTACTTTGCGAATTCCATCTTGTTCCTCCATTTTTTAATGTATGTATTGGACCTCTTGGACATGCTAGTATGGTCCAAAGCTTCCCTAATGAAAGCAGGTCGTGCATATGAATGGACAGTTCAGATCATGACAAAAAGGATAAAATTAACAGTTGATGTTTTCGTCTTTTATCATATTTTCCTTGATTACTTTTCTTTTATGATATTTTCCTTGATTACTTTTCTACTTTGTGGTCTCTCTTGGAGCTAGCCAATACCAAGTGGCCTCCTCCTTCCTTTAGTGTCTTCTTAGCTGTCAAGTTAACTTTGTCTGGTTCACTATGCTTAGATTTTTCTCATGTATTTGACCTTTGGGACCTGCTAGTTGACTACCCTAGTGTCCTACAAGCAATGTAGGACTGTCCATTTTAACCCACTCAATTACTAGGTTCCAAAGTTTTAATTAAAGATGTTGATGTTTTCCATGGAAATTTTGCCTTATTTCATGAACAACTTACCTTGAGATAGAAGGATTTGTCCATGAAATTCTGTCACGCTACACAAACTCGGTGCTTTTCCAAAGTTCAAATATTTCTCTACTAAAAGCCTAAGTTGTTGGGGATTTTTCTGATAAAATCCCAAAAACAAACATTAACTGAATACAGAGTAATGCTCTGTTTTTCTCCTCGGGATCTTTTGCATAGGGAAGCAAATAAAATTTCTGAGAACAGAGATTTTTCACACCAATAAAATCTTTATATTCATTAATAAAAAGCCTGATACATATTTCTTCCTCTCTCTCAGAGGGATTCACCAAAAACAAAATTACTTTGCCTCTGTTACAAATGATTTTTACACTGCTGTGTAAAATCTTCATTTACATTTACCGATGTAAAAATGGTTTTTACATTTACTGCTGTAGAATAAAAAATTCTTACATGGGTTTACTGCTAAAGAAAGTTTTCACATTCACTCCTCTGTGAAATTTTTCATTACATTCGACCTGCTGAATTTTTGAATTGCATATTCGAATAAAAAAAAAACATCATGAGCTTTTACACATTACAAAATCCTCTGCCTTGTGTTCTACCTTCGCACTGTCATGCGATCCTCACATAAAATACAAAATGCATAGCATATGCACTGTTGTGCATTCACAATTTTCACTTGTTATCTTCTTTGCTGCCGCACGCCCTCTATTACATCCTGTTATGAAACCAGCTCAAGAAAAGATAGAAAAGATAGATCAACGACTTAGAATTCAGCCTCTTCGAGGGGG